>MAVT02000167.1:0-48534 GCA_001702395.2 Diaporthe helianthi | reverse complement strand
ACTATTCTTTTAATACTTAACGGCTACTATAGCTATACTTTAGTACGTTTTCTACTTATTCTAAAGCTTTAAAGCTCTTAAAAAATCTTTTATTAAGTTCTAACTAAGTATTTAGGACGAGTTTATAAGTACCTACTTTTAGTACAATATTTAGTGCCTTTATTTACTAGTATACTGCTTCTATAGCCTTTAGCCTCTCGACAATAGTGTTTTTAACGCCGTTAAAGCCTACTATAGAGATATAATTAGCTAGTAGTAAGCTTTAACTAATTCCTTGCCTATTAATAAGATTAACTTTATTAGAGTATTTCGAAATGCCCGTAAGAAGGGCTTTATAGAGACAACTATTAAGAATGTATAGAAGACTACTAGCAATTGGCTAATTAGTCGTTGAAAAGCTCTTATATACCTAGAAATCCACCAAGATAAAGAGAAACGACGAGCTAAGCCTAAGTTGATTTCTAACGACGAAGTACCTAAATCTAGCCGTTAAATTATGGATTTAGCTAGCCCTAACGCCTCTGCTAGTAATCGTTGGAAATTTCGAAAGATAGGCCTTGCTTTCGACTATTAAACAGCCTAGTTACCTATAGCAAACCGTTATATTCTTAAGTTAGAAGCCCAAGTTAAGCGTCTTACAACTAAGAAGCGCAAGGCTATCCCTAATCTTAATAAGAAGTTTATAACTATTAAAGAGATAATAGGTAATAGGCTAGAAGCTAGAGATAACCTTAATCAAGAGGTAGAAGCTAAAGAACGGGTTAAGGATGAGGTTGATATAGATGTAGAAGAAGAGCTAGAGAGTAAAGTTAAGGATAAAGATAAACTACCTATAGAGGTTAGAACTTGCTTGGGAAGGACTTTAATTCGGCCTTAGAGATATCGAGATTAAAGAGCGACTCTAGAGCTTCATTTTTATGCAATCAGCGTTTACGTACGAGCAGAATTGAATTAGTGATGGCTTCTCAAAGACAGAGCATTTTGTGTGGTAGGCTAGAATTTTGGCTGTCCGAGATCCTGGGCTAGCCGAAATCGTGATACCCTATGGTATAGCTTACAGCTTACAGCTTACAGGGCGATGCGATGGTCCGCTTAGATGCCCATTATCAGACAAAAGACTACCGTGGTATCATAGCGATTGCTGGGATGTCTCGACTTGTCTCTATCTATCTACCTAGGTTGTAGTGTAGGTGTGGTGGTCTCCGCCGAATCTCGGCGTCGGGCCGCTTCCCAGCCTTGACCGCAACCGCAGCGCAAGGAGAACCCCGCTTCCTGGAATACCTACTAAGTACATACTTACTTACTCAAGTAAGTACCTAGGTATATGTACCTAAATAGGCTTAGCTGGGGTCCAGCGATCGTCCGAACGGGATACTGTGTAAGCATGTTGAGATTATCAAGGGTCCTCTAGAGCTCAGCAGCTGCCAATTTGGTAGGCCAGCCTGCCGTGACTGTAGCATCACACGGGGAGCCGATCAGCACTACATGTAGTAAGGTCTGACCTCGGAGGCTTCTATTTTGGGGGCATACTAGGATGGTAGGATCCTCTTAGCTGGATCTCAGCCCTTTACCTTTGTTTCCTTCGGGCTAAAGACTAGCTACCTACCTAGGTAGGTACGTGAGATCCAACGCCCGCCGGGACTACTACTGTACAGTGTAGTCTACACTTGACAATCAATCTAGTACCATGCAGCTGTTGGTGAGGTGAGACGGCACCAGCCAACCATTTGCGCCCAACCTTGTCTCCTTCAACCTCCAGCCAATGCCCGGCATCGCAAATGCTGTGTCCATGTGGCACAGCTACTCCTCAAACCACGCGCTTCCTTGGGCCGGTTTTTTTTCTTACTCGAGGCTCCAGTCCGTACTGTACTACCAACTAGGTACCTAGGTTAGGTACATAGTACTTAGCCCCCAGAGTCGGCTCGACACAATAAATGCTTACGGCCCCCGCCTCGTCTGCGGCGCAGTTCACTCCTCCTCCTCATGTGTCCTGCTGTTGACGTGTATTTGCCTGTGCGTCTCATTTGTCAACGCCTTGTCCCTGCGCAGCTTCTATCATACCACACCACACACGCGCACGCGCACGCACGCACGTTGCGAACACGGCCCATCTGTTGTTCCAAAAACGAGGCCACAGATCTGGCCTGAAGCACTCGAGATGAGCAGCTACTACACAGAAGATGACTATGATTACCGCCGTACGTACGGCGGTCGGGGCCGCTCCCCCTCGCCGTCACCCGTTCACTATGTCCACACGCGCCCAGACCGACCTCGCAGCCGGGGCTACCCTCACGGTGTGGATTTCCTCAATCCAGGCATGACGGAGCACACCATGGCCATCACCAGGGTCCGCGAGCGCTCCCGGGAACGGCGAAGCCCCCCGGCGGTCCTCAGCCCCCCGGCGCCGGCGGTCGCGCCGGTGATTATCAAGCAGTACAACTCCAACGACCACCACTCGTCAGACGACGAGAGCAGCCTCTGCAGCCACCACCACCACCACCACCACCACAGGGGCCGGGGCCGGGACCGCTCGCACTCGCACGTCTCGATCAGGAGCTCGCACTCGCGGTCACGCGCCGGCTCGGACGCCTACATGACGGTCGAGAGGTACGAGCTGGAGCGCAAGCTGGAGGAGCAGCGCAGGCAGCTCGAGGCGCTGCGCATGTCAGCCTCGCCGTCGGGCGCGCACACCGAGTCCGAGCGGTACGAGCTGTCGCGGCTGAAGCGGGAGCTGGAGGAGCTGCGCATCAGGGAGGAGCGCGACGCCCAGCGCGCCGAGGACGCTGAGAGGTGGGAGATGCGCAAGTCCAAGTACGAGCTGGAGGACCTCCGGGCGCGCGAGGCGCGCGAGGCCCGCGAGAAGGCGGACAGGGAGCGGCGGTCGGCTGACTATGAGTCGTACGAGCTGCAGCGCTCCAAGAAGGAGCTGCAGGACCTCAAGGCGCATCAGCAGAGGGAGAAGGATGCGATGGAGAAGATGAGGGAGGCGAGGACCCAGGCCGAGCTGAAGGTGGCCAAGGAAGAACTTGACAAGAGTGAGTCTCCTCGCAAAAAGCCCGCATGATGACGGCCGATGCCGATATGCAGTCATCCGCCACACGACGCCCTTGCCCTTTCAGGAATGCTGACATGTTTTTGCTAGTCAAATTTGCCGAGGAGCAAGAGGCCGAGGAGAAGAGGATCCGCAAGGAGATCGAGGCCAAGATGATCGCGGAGAAGCTCAAGGCCGAGGAGGAAAAGAAGCAGAGGGAGAAAGACGAGGCCGCCGCGGTGGAGCGATGGAAGGCCAGGGAGGCCGAGAAGGCCGCCAAGGCGAAGCGCGAGGAGGAGGAGGCCGAGAGAGAGTTCGTACACCGCCTGACCGACCAGCTGCGGGCGTCGGGCGTGCCCGAGAAACAGATCAAGGCCATCGTCGAGAAGAAACGCATCGACCAGGGCTTCCCTGTCCACCCGAGGCCGTTCCCGGGCCCGCCGCCGCCGCCGCCGGTGATGCCGATGCCGATGCCGATGCCGCACCAAAACATGTCGCAGCAGATGACAACCACCAAGACGACGTACACGAGGATGGCAAGGCGGCACCTGAGCCTGGAGTGCTTGAAGGTCAAGGGCATCGAATTTGAGCTTGACGCGGTAAGTCGTCCATGCAAACTGCTCCACTTCAACCAGACCTGCGCATATGGACAAATAAAGCTGACCAGCCCTCCCTTCAAAAACAGAACCCAGAGTACGTGCTGATCAAGCGCTGGGTGCCGCCGGAGGAGCAGAAGGAGCTTTGGTCGCTGACCAAGGTGATCCGCGACGGGCGCGAGAAGGTGACGACGACGCTCGCCATCGAGGACCGCAGCCACCACCACCACCACCGCCACAAGTCAGGCGACAACCTCGTCGTCGTCAAGAAGACCAAGCGGGAGCGCTCCAGGTCCCCGAGCGTCTCCACGCTCATGTATCTGGCAGGCGCCAGGTGATTTATCCTCCGGCCTGCCTGGTGGAAGGGGCTGTCTGCTTCGGGCCTTGCGTTGTTGAAGGCGATAGAATCGGAGATCGTGAGAGCGTCATCTCCTCAGAAGATACCACTGAAGCATACCTGTCTGCTTTCTTTACTTCTCACGGGAATTCTGCTGAAGCTTCTTGGCAGCACCTAGATCTTGGGGTTTGATTTCGGGGTTTGATTTTGCATTGGCATGTTTTCCAATACTCATGTTAGCGGAAACGCCTTGACGAGGGACGAGGTCGGAAAAATATTTCGTAACGTAACTTCATTCGACTCCAATTCGGCATAATGACAACACCAACAATTCTGCTCTTCCTAGAGGTCACCACAGTGTCTGTCAATGATATTCAGAAAGAATCAAAACCGAGTTCCCACGTCATGCAGATTAAAATGTCACTCCGATCTTTGCCTTGACTTCCCCTTGAGCTTACTTTTTTCCCCCTGTCAACTATGACAAAGGTGGTATCCCGTAGGTTTCTTCTAAACACATGAACTCCGCTGTAAATCCTGTCTAGGGGACAGAAAACACCGCCTAATACTCAACATCCTCCTCAGGCTCGAATGAGTCGGCAGCGACCTCCTCGTAGTCCTTCTCCAGGGCAGCCAGGTCCTCGCGGGCCTCGCTGAACTCGCCTTCCTCCATACCCTCGCCGACATACCAGTGGACGAAGGCACGCTTGCTGTACATAAGATCGAACTTGTGGTCCAGGCGAGACCAGGCCTCGGCAATGGCCGTGGTGTTGGACAGCATAGAGACGGACCGGTCGACCGAGGCCAGGCCACCTTCGGCGGCGGGGACCGCCATGGGCTTCTGGTAGTTGATACCGATCTTGAAACCAGTGGGGCACCACTCGACGAGGTTGAACGATGACTTCGCCTTGAGGGCAGCAACTGCGGCGTTACAGTCGCGGGGTACCACGTCTCCCCGGTAAAGTAGTGCCACAGCCATATACTTGCCGTTCCGGGGGTCGCAGACGACCATCTGGTTGTTAGGCTCGAAGCCTGAGACACAATGTCAGTCAGATGCAATCAGCGGTCCCGGGGGGGTGTCAATGCATGGGGACGTACACTGAAAGGTGAGATCGGAGGTCTTGAAGCTCTCGTGGGAGCTCCTGCTGGCCGAAATGACAGGGGCGTAGCTGATCAGAGGGTAGTGGATACGAGGGTACGGGACCAGGTTGGTCTGGAACTCGTTCAGATCGACATTAAGCGCACCGTCGAACCGCAGGGAAGAGGTGATGGAGCTGACAACCTGGGCAATCAGGCGGTTGAGGTGCTCGTAGCTGGGGCGAGAAATGTCCAGGCTGCGACGGCAGATGTCGTAAACAGCTTCGTTGTCGACGAGGAAAGTGCAGTCGGAGTTCTCGATCGTGCTGTGGGTCGACAGAACGGCGTTGTAAGGCTCAACAACGGCGGTAGACACGCGAGGAGCAGGGTAGACCGCAAATTCCAGCTTGCACTTCTTGCCATAGTCGGTGGACAGGCGCTCAAGGAGGAGGGCACCGAAACCAGAGCCAGTACCACCACCGAAGGAGTGGAAGACCAGGAAGCCTTGCAGAGAGCTGCAGTTGTCTGTAATTGCTCTTGTAAGCCACCGCCTCTGCGAGCGGGCCCGGGGACCTGTCTGTTGGGCCCGGCAGCAAACGACTCACCGGCAACACGTCGAATGCGGTCAATGACATTGTCAACCATCTCCTTGCCGATGGTGTAGTGGCCACGGGCGTAGTTGTTGGCGGCATCTTCTTTGCCGCTGATCAGGAGCTCCGGGTGGTAGAGGTGGCGGTAGCCACCGGTGCGAATCTCATCGATAGGAGAGGGATCGAGGTCGACAAAGATGGAACGGGGCACGTATTTGCCATTGCCCGTCTCGGAAAAGAAAGTCTCGTAGGAGCCACCGTCGGGGCCGTCCTTGAGGTTGGGGTCGGGACGACCATCATGGCCAAGGCCGTGCTCGAGGAGGTAGCTGAGGTGAATGATTAGCCCCAAGTGAGTGCACAGACAAGATCGGCGGTGTGCTCCTTACAGCTCCCAAGCACTGTTACCCAGCTGGGTACCAGCCTGGCCGAGGTGGAGGTGAAGAACCTGTTGTATGGAGGGTCAGTCTCATACATCACGACAGGTCTCTGGCGCACTGTCGCTGTCGGGTGCGTTGAAATCGAGTTGGTGAAGGAGCGAGGACGGCTGTGGTGTGGAACGGGACGGATAAGGGGCACATCCAAGCACCCGGCCAGCTAGTCCAAGAGATAGTAGCCTGCCGTCGACGGTGAGACAGGTCGTGGTTGGGGCGGCGTGTCATTGCCCAAGGTGTGGGTTCAAGATATAGCGAGATGAGCCAAGTTCGTGACGGACGACGGACGACGGACGCCGGACGCCGGACGCCGGGCGCTGGTGGTAGTTGCGCTGCGCTTCAACTGTTCCGTGTTTGCGACAGAGCTTCACCGAGGTTCGCTCCACGTGTGGAAATAGGGGTTCAATCGAACTCAATTGGGACTGGTTGAAGCCCCAGGTCAACTCACCTCTCCGTGCATATTTGCTGTCTATGGTGGTCCTGATGCAATCGAGGTTTCTGCGCGACTGATTCCTGACCTTGGCGAGGTTTCAACAAAACAGTGTCCCGGGCAGAGCTGAGAGGTTGTGGGCGGCAAGTTGAAATGGCAGCCGGCAGGGGGACGAGCGACTGCGTGGGGCGATTGGTCGAGCAGGGCCCACTGGTGTTTTCTCAAGGGGAAAGGCGGGGCAACCGCAGCCCGCTTGAGCTGCGATGAGCTGCGGTGGGGCGCGTCGACCGTGTCTTGTTGATTGCAAACCGGCACACACCCAAGCACCACCCCGACCGTTTGGGAGATCCTCTCAAGACGGACGGCCTCTCACCGCCCTGCAGCCCGGCGACCCTTGGCGACACTGCCAGTTTCACACATGGAGATTACCACATTACACTCGTTATTACTGGGGGACTATTCTGTACGCATTGATGGCCACGTTAGAGGTACAATATTATCACGCAGACTTGGTATATCGGCTACAGAATTAGCGCGCCTAATCCTCATGATTTTCACTGACAACCGTGAGAACACAAAGCTTCATCTATTCGTGTTCACTCAGACGAAGCCGCCAGGAATGGCTGCACCCGCTCACAAAAGGTATAAATCAAGGCAGGCAACGGGCTCAACTGCGATCCGCAATTGGTCAAGGTCAGCCAGTATCGTCTCGACCCTCCGTATCAGTCAACGAACGGCAAGGCGCGGGCTAGTAGAGCAACTTGAGCGGTAGCACTAACAGGCCAACAAGTCCCAAAATCCAAGTTTGTTTGTCCGCTGTGTTGCGGCGGTACCTGCCCCGGATACACCACATTTGGTCCGTGATCGTCCAAGGATTCCGTGTACACGCCAATTAATTGACTTTCAAGGCCGATTCGGGTGTGGTAGCGGATGACTCGGGCATGGGACGCTCCAAGACCGATTCGTACGTTGGCCCCCGGGCAGAAGGCGTCACGAAATCCTCCTCCAAAGACCAAAAGGGCGAGCCAATTGGCATGTCCTTGACGGTGGCGTTCCATAAGCGGGCTGGGAATATGCACCACCATTCGCGCAAGAGTCTGGCACCAACAGGCGAGTTGCGCTCTTGCTGTGTGTCTATGCGAATGCTATCGCCTTTCTTGTGTCGCCGATCTGAGCAGCGTCATGAAGCATAATCAGATGTGGATTCATTCTGTGAGGCGAGGTCTGGAAACGTCAATATGGCTCTTGAGTAGAGTGTAGTCACTGAGCATAAGTGGGACGGACATTGGGATGCGGCCTTGGATAGTCCTATGCTGGGATGATTGTCGTTCTTCCTACCAGTGCTCCCTTACCATTCCTCCTCGCAAATAGCAAAACGTCAACTCGCACAAGCCCCTCTCGCCCCCACCTGACAAGCTGCCCTCTGCAGGACCAAACCATCTGTTGCGCAAGTCCATTGTGAAAAAGGAAAAAGAAAAAGCAATTATCCGTCGTCTTCTCGTGATATTAGAGCCACCGAGGTGTGAAGGTGGCTAGTCGTAGTAAAGATGCATGGCTGGCTGAAATTCGGTACAAGAAGCAGAGACAGGATGTGCCCAGCGCAACACTGTTGCGGCCTGTCACAGGCGGACAAGGTCCGTGGCTACCAGTCTCTTACAACAGGTAGGCGAGGATACCCATACCGGCAGCGAGGGCACCGGTGCCCAGGGCCTGGACGTTGGCGGCAGCGGCAGCAGAGGGCTCGCTGGAAGCACCTGCAGAGGACCCGGCAGTGGAGCTAGGAGCGCTGCTAGCGGTAGGCGAGGCTGTCTCTGAAGAACCCGAATCGCCGGTGGAGGACGGCGCGGCGGAGTAGTCGGCCGGGTCAAGTTGACCGCACTGGTCCTGGATGGTCGTGGTGCAGTTCTTCTGGCCGTTGGCGTTGCCAACATTGGCGTTGTTGCAGTCAGTGAATGCCTGTTGGCAGATGAACTGTATCACCGGGGATCAGCAGCTGGGTAAACAAGTGGGGGCGAGATGGAGAGCTTACAGTATCCATAGTCTGGGTGTAGTACTGAAGACCGGGGGCGCTGCCATTCTGGCAAGTGCAGGAGTACTCCAGATTGTCCTGCATCTTCTCGTCAGTGATGCTATTCATAGCGAATACACCATAGTTGTAGAATTTTATAGACTTACCACCTGGCAATCGTTCTCTTGAGGGTTTCCATCGCAGAGGGTGCCGCAGGTGTTGCTCTGGGCGGTACACCACTGGGCTGTTTTGAAGGTCAGTTGATGTCAACAAGAGAGAAGAATGGAGCAGGGGCATGCTTACCTCTCGTGCTGAGCTCGACCTCGCTGGGGTCGATGGTGAAAGTGGAATTCTGGGCGGAGACCAGGAGCGCGGAGAGCGCGGAGAGTACGAAGAAAGAACGCATCGCGAAACAGTTGGTGGTACTGGTCAAGCTGGTGAAGACAAAGACACTGGCGGATGGGTCGGTAAGTGTACTGTGTGAAGCTGAACCGGGTCAATTGACTGTTGTTCGTATGGATGCGGACCGATCTGCTGGTGCAGTTGGAGGAACTGGGCAGACGACGAAAGTGAGGGTATTTCGCGACGGGGATCAAAGGTGAAAACAGAGGGAAGGCAGGTGTTTTAAGACGGCAGGTGTGTTGGTGAGGTAGTCGCTCTTGCTAGCGGCTTTTATCGCCAGGGGGGGGGCTGTCGTACCACATCTTTGAAATCCAGAGGAGGCAGGCGGGGCAGGGGGCCGGGTCGCTGTCACGATAGTGTAGTGTAGACAGGGATGGCTGGCAGCTAATTCACACTAGTCGACGAGTCTTGCAGCAAAAGGAGCAGGGATGGTGCGTCTCTGGTGGCGCAAACTCCGGACTCTCGGTCTAGCCCGGTTCAAATGTTCTCAGGGCAAATCTGGAGAGCAGAATTGAGCTCCATTATTGGCTGTCAGAGGCACCACCCCAGCAGCCTAGGTACCAGTGACTGCTGCAACAGTGCATTGGGCAGGCTTGTGGGACTTGCTCCTGCTCGGCGCGTGTTTTTTGAGTGGAGTGTCGTTGCTGCCAGGTGGATTATTCTGATGCGTCCATACCTAGGTACGCTCGCTGCCTCTCAAGCCTCCGGTGTATTCCCATCCTATCCTTTCTCCTTCTCCCTCCCTCAAACCTGACCCCTCTTCCCTGCCGTTTCAGCGGATGGCGATTGCCTGACGCCCACCAGGACGTGCCTGACAGTTCAGTGCTTTACGTGTATGTCTGCATGTCTGTACGTACGTCTGTCTGCCGGAAACTTGTGCATTTGGGAGTGTGAGATGATCGTGTGAATGAAGATGCACGGGCGACAGATCTCAATCATGCCCTCATCAGCCGTCCACGGGTATGGGTGATAATGTCTGTCTGTCCTGTATATCTCAGGCAGGGCGGATGACTGGAATGGAACTCTGCAATTGTTTCACATAGAAGCCTGGGCTCCGACTACTTGTCTTTTCCACCACTGACTTTGCTGTACAATACTTTGTTTTTTGGAAGGGAGCCCGGCCAAGTGCTGTTGCCCTTGTCACGGCCAATTTCACTACGGCTGCCCTGTTGTTGTTTATTTAATTGCTCTGATTGTCAACGCGCTGGCTCTCAGTGCTCACTATGTAGTCGTTGCCCCGATGACTCCGTCAGAATGGGCTGGATCGGGTCGCAATCACCGAGGGTAGCCATCGCATGTGGCTCCTCAGTCTCGTCTGGGTTGAAAAGGGAAAAGAGCCAAGGGCGGCGGCACCTGAGCTTGACAAGGGCTTGACATGGGCCTGCCGTGTGCACATGGAACAGGGGTCGATTCATGATCCAATTTAGGGAGGCTTTTTTTATTTTCTTATCGCTTCGCCTGGGCATTTTTGATGCTGCGTCTCAAGGTTGTTTCCAACAGACACTACCTATGTACTACACGTGTACTGTCAGTGTGTGTATACCGAGCCTCGCTTGCCCACTGCCCAGCGCTCATCATTATATGTGCATACTCATTCCGTGCTACGTCTTTTGTGCATGCGCAGCATAGTTATGCAGCATGCCGTGAGAGCTATGTGAGTTTGAGTCTCTATAACAAAATATGGGGGCCAGCAAAGCCAGCCGGATTACCAGATAGACCGGTCATTTACGGAGTACGGAGTACAGGCGGGATAGTATGAACCTAGGTACGGAGTACTTGAGTATGTACTCCGTACCTGCGTCGCAGCGGGTTAGCTGCGGGTGTCGCCCGGGACACCATGCTAATAGCTAATAGAGTTAGCCTCAGTGGGTACGGAGGTACCTGCCCGCACCAGTTGGCCTGTGGTCTACACCGGTGACCAGACACCCTTTTTGGCCACCCGGCAACCTCCCGAGAGCTCGACTAGCGAGTTCCTCCACACGTCAGCCACGTCTGCACGTACTCAACACCCGTTGTCCTACACTACTAGCAAAGATCGTTAGTACGAGCCAAAATGGCCCGACGATTCGCGATCTACAGCACGGAGTAGTGGTATCCTATCTGCCTTTATTTTGTAGCTCGTGTTGTTGCAAATCATGGACACCGAGACCACCTCGCCCGGCGCAGCAACCGGCCTGGACTTGTCGAGACCGCCCATCCTTGCGGCATCGCCGCCTGTACGGAGCAAGTATGCCCAAGTGGATGATTCTACCAAATGAGCCACTACACACAGTCGACATCACCGTCCAAACATTGCTTTCTCCGAAGCACTTTGGACCAACAAAATTCGGCATGACTTTACAGGATGATCTCACTAGTGTGTATAAAGACTAGGCCGAAAACGTGGCTTGCCTCCAACTTGATCAATGTAGTAGATACTTAAGTATAAGCTTGTGCCAGTGCCAGTGCCAGCTGATCGACTGCTCGCTCGAGCTACCTAGGTACTCACTCAGTAGCGTTGGCTCTTGGCTCGGCCGTTATCCGACTGCTCGGAGATGGGGCGGGTGTTGACCTGGGCTCGAGACAAGTCCCTGCGACATTGCGGTCCCACACTCGCACTCGTGTCAGTGTACCGTCGCGCAGCGTGAACCAGACTCGGCTGCGCATTGCAATGTCGTTGATTCAATAGTACGTTGATATGGACATATGGTCATGTGTCACCGTGGTCAGCCAGCATGGGCTGTGAAGGGAGTGCAACTTCTCGAGAGCCTCCACTTGTCGATGAATAGCATATCAGTGTATATTGCCCATCTCACCAGAGGCACGTCAAGCAGCGACGTGCGTCTCCACAATGTCAGCCTCTAAGATGCTCTTACTCCCAACACCATTGGCCACGCCCTCCTTCCCCTTCTCCTGATTCCAACGCCAGATCTGGTCACAGACGCCCTCCAGAGTGGTACACAACCCCTTATAGCCGATGCCCCCGTCCTCGACCGACTTTCTCGCCTCTTTGTCAACCACCATGATAAACGCGGCCGGCGTGAATATCGACGGCTGCAGATCTCTAGCCGGGCCCCTGGGCTCACGCAGACCCAGCCTCGCAAGGAGCGGCACCCTCACGAGCAGCAGCGACCACGACTCAACCAGGTGCGCAACGAGGTAAACTGGCAGGGGCGGGAGCCTCGTGACCTCCATCGGCGTGACGGCGAGCTGCTGGGCGGCGCGGAAGAAGTCGTGCCACTGTATTGCTGGCCCGGTATCCGTGACGACGTACGGCCTTCCCGCGCACTTGGGCATATCCGCTGCCCCGTCGCCACCCGGCCGAGGCACCAGGGCCGCCTCAAAGGCCAAGTGCGCAAGCGCCACGTTCCACCCGGCGACCTGGTTCTGGATGGTCTGAGGCGCGAAGCTGGCGACCTTCTGCTGCCTCAACATGCTCCCACAGATGACGTCCGTGGGCAGCCCGTAGATGCCGTTGCCCGGCCGGACACAGCCCGTCTGGAACCCGGCCGAGTTGGCGGAGCACACGTCCCGCTCCGCCATGGCTTGCTGTACCATGCCCATGCCTCTGCTGGTATCTTCTCCATGACCCGATTTAACCTGTACAGATAGAACGATAGCAGAGCGAACACGGCGGTCGCCACAGCCATGGCCAAATTGGAGCCCATGATCACAGTCCTGGCGACTCTCTACAAGAGACGACGCCATACGGGCTCGTGACAGTCAAGGTAGGCAAGTGCGCGACGACGGAGGAGGCAACCGGCCAAGGTAGCGCTAGCCTGCGAGAGGGAGGGCAGTAAGGGTAGGGTTCCTGTGTACTAGCTTAATGTAGAAATTATAGTGATGGGCGCATAAAGACATGTAAGTTTGGAGAAGCGGTTATTTGGATTTACAAGGTTCGTTTGTTTCCGAGGTACAGTCTCAGACGATTTCGACAGTTGGAGAGGGGATCGTCACTTTGGAGGTTTCACTGAGCAGGTATCCCCTGAAAAACTACGCCCGCAGTAGAATAGCTCTTCGCGTTCCAGGTCTGATCCAGGGATAGCCACCACCAAAAGCCTTGTATTGATTCTGTCGATAGCTGAGAGTCGCCGCCGCCTCTGTTTCTTTCAGACCAGACAAATTGCAATTCTACTAACAGTCGAGCCCAGCCCTTTCGAAGAACTCTCGCATCTTCTTGCTAAACCGCATCGTTTTCCTCCGTTCGCGAGGCTCAAAAGCCGTATTCTTTCTTTTCCGGTGCCTGGCGCTTGTCTGTGTTCTTCCCAGAGCCGCGTCCCTTTGGTTTCTGGATATTGCCATTCTTGACAGCGCCATGACCCCTTGGACAGCGGGTGTCCAGATGCTCCGAGCTCTCAGTCTTGACGGGGTTGTGTCCCTTTGGATACCGCAAGTTGGCATGCCCCTCTGATTTGACCATGTCCCCAGATTCAACCGAATCGCCCCAGTCGTCAGAGAGGCATGATTCCGTCCGAGGCTTCAACTCGACGAGGTCGTTCTCAACGGTTGGGATCAGGCTTCCAACCAGGACCGCGCCCTTCTCCTTGAGCTCGTCTTCCAACTCGCTCTGAATCTCGAGGTACTCCTTCATGATGTAGCCCTTGTGGTCCTCCAGGCACTGCACATGGAGCCAGTCGCACTCCCCATCCCACACGAAGCGTGCCTGCTCCTGTGCCATGTGTCAGTAAAGCAAAGGCAATCTCACGTGGTATCAAGCTGCGGGGTTGCGGCCCTCTGGTTGAAGGGGCCTACCAGGTCGAAGCTCTCCAGATGCTCGATGACGCGCTTGATGCCCGCTGGGAGCCACGACCAGAGACTCGACACGCAGAACTCGACAGTTTGCTGGTTGGACGACATGTGGCTGAAAGACGTGGAATCGGAGCAGGTATGGTAGGAGGATGCATTGTCGGAGGATATGGAAGCCATACTGTTCAGTCGGTTTGAGCAGACAGAGAGACTGACTGTGTGTAATGTGGTCGATGGTGTTTTGAAATCGGTCACTGGGAACTGGACAAGGACGCAGGACGATGTGACGAGGGGGAAAGAGCCAGCTCTCAATTAAGTACCTTAGTAAACAAAGATGGATGGACTTAGGCAGGTACAGGGGTGATTAAGACAGTTGAGCTGAATGGTTTGATAGACCACAATACCATCTGGATGTTCAGCAATAATTTGCTTACATTCGCGGGGGTTGCTGTCGTACTGTTGAGGGCTTGAGGAAGCAACTTGCTGCCAGAGCATCTCTCTCCTGCCATATTTGTCTCTGATAATGCATGCAACCAAGACTTGCCCAGAGTTATTTGAAATGGAGTGCCTAGTACTAGGAGCTAGAAAAAACTTTACCAATTGCTAATCAGGTAAACATACCATGGTACAGTATCTACCCCTTGACCTAGAGGTAGATACATTCTCAGCTGCTCTGATATGGTATTGTATAACTTTTTAGGTATAGTAATAGTGTAAGAGATTCACCAGCAGTGCTTTGGAGCATAAAAGTTGAGACAAACAATGGAATGGAAGGAAAGAGAAAGGTTGAGATGTATAGAGTGTACCTAGATATAGAGCAGGAGGGACTGGAATGGAGAGGCAGCTAAAGAGGACACAAAGTAGACAACGTTCAAGGCGCAGCAGGCAGTCAGATGGCAGTGATCCCAAGGTCAGGAAGATCAAGATTCAAGCAATTCAGGGTACCATTTCAGATATGGGATAACTTTGTCAAATGTGATAACCTCCGAGGCGAACTCCCATCCTTTGCGTATGAAGCTTGATAAAGACTCATGTCCGGTCAAGAGACAATTGTGGAACCTATACATACAAGAGGCTGAAAAATCGGCATAACATATGGGAAAGATGGCCCTTTCATTGTGCAGTTTGGTCTTTAATAACTGGCACTCGTCTTTTAATATTGGGTAAAGCTCACCCAAGAGGGCATCAACTCCTACTTCCTATAACACCGTGATATGATGCGCCGCTGCAGACTGATTATGCCTTGGGGAAAATTATGGGAAGAATCGAAGAAATCAGGTCTACATGCAGTGCATGTCTACCTCTTTGCATTGCCGTTGAAGTAAGGAGAGTTTCTTTAGTAAGTGTATGGACTAAAAAGGCGATCTGCCTTTTTGCCCTGGTCGTAGAAGAGGGACAGTTCAAATGTTCCCGGTATCAAGCGTTCGAAATAATGGGTATCTCCGTCTCTAAATTGCAGAGAAAGCAGGCAGGAAAGTCGTGAAGTAGAGTATTGAGATTGGGTCAACCGGGTATTGTAGGCCGTTCAAGTGAGCCAGCCCATGAGGACCCCACGCGAGCAGTAAACGTTGTGGTTTGTACGTGGCCTAGCTCATTTGGCCCATTTGACGTTTTCCTTCAGGTTCAGTGCCCATCTCAACTTGTCGAGTGTTTCCTTGGCCTCCCGTAGCATGCGTTCCTGGTCTGCTTCTGTCTTTGACGCGTTCGTCTTGATGTTCTGTAGCAGAGCCTCCTGCTCCTTCTTGTAGGCTTCAAATTGTCGCATGAGCGCATCCTTCTGCTGTAACAAGTCCTTGATGTTTCCGTCTTGCTGGTCGCACAATTCTCTTAGGGTGGTGATCTTCTCATCGTCCTTTCTCCTCTCGGCAACCAGGCTGGCAACCTCCTTGCCCATCTTGGTCGTGGCGCGCTTGACCTCCTCGCCTTGGTCCCTCCAGTGGCTGCTGATGGCGTTGTACCGGCCCTCCATCAGCGCGGCCTGAGTCGTGGCGTCCTCTACCTTCCTGGTCGTCTCGTCTCGCATCTTCTCCATTTCGTCTTTCCAAGTCCTTTCCCTGGACTGGGCATCGCTTGTCCGTTTCTTCTCGAGTTCTACAACTCCCTGCAGGCCTTCGACCTGGCGCTCTTTCCTGGCTAGCAGGGTCTTGGTGACGTTGGCTTCCAGCAGGCGGCTCTCGTAATCCGCGACCATCCTCTCCATCTTGTCCTGGAGTAGTTTGGCCTCCCGTCTCGATTCCTCCGAGTTGAGCTTTTCGATTCGCAAGTCTCGCTTCAGTGCCTCATTTTCTGATATAAGCTTGTTCATGACCCGTCCAGTCTTCCCCAGGGCAGCTTTGCCTACTGCCGAGTCAAAGCTTGCTTCGTCCTGTCCATCCACGTTCGCCTTGGCCGCTGACCGCTCCGGCCCTCCAATGCTGCTCTCCCTCTGCGGTACATCGACAGACCTTGGCGAGGGGGCGCGCCGGCCGCCTTCGTGACTGGCATTGGCCAGATACTGTTGCGATATCTTGGGCCTCAGGCGGCCCGCCGGTATCCTGTCTGACGTGCCATTTGGCTCGTGTTGTCTCCTCTCCATTGTAGGCGACATTGCACTGGCGTTACTGTTGGGGGAGCTCGAGAGCACAGAGTTTGAGCGACCGTTGGAAAGCGAGGGCGAGGCCTCGAGGGAGGAGTCGGCTGGGGGTGTAGGGCCGTCGTCGAAGCTGGTAACGTGACGGATCGATGCCATCCTCCGGGGTGTGCCGTTGGAACCGTCAGGGGTAGCCAATGCTGAGGACGGACGGCGTTGGGAAGGGGAGCTGGGCGGGGGTCTCAACTCCTGGTTTGCCAGGCTGTCGATGGTGGCGGCGCCTTTCGAGTCGATGGTGATGTTGGACGCAGAGCTGAAGCTTGGCCTGGGCGACTTGGACGGCTCATCGATGGACAGCCTGGAAATGCTCGAGTCTGATGTCCCGGGTCGGCTAGAAGCGTCTTTGTCGCGGCCTGTCAGCTTGCTTGCTTTGGCTTTGGGGGAGAACATGAGCTTCCGCATTTTGGGCAAGGTTTTCCAACACGACTGTTGTCGTGGCCGGCCCTGGTCCCTGAAAGTATAGTGTTTTGAAAGACAGAAATAGGCGTGCAGTAAACAAATCAGGGGCAATGTGACGAGCCAAATAACAGACGGTGGAGCCTCGCTCGCTTTGGCCTGCGTGGCTGCACTCAGGTGTGGATGTTTCAGAAGCACTGACGTACCCTTGTTGTCCTTGTGGATCTCAAAGATGGGATTCCTCGAGGAATGGGGCCTCGTCGATGTATTGGAAAGAAAATGGGGCATTTCTTTCTGGAAGAAGATGCCCGGGATGTGATCAGAAGCAAAAAGGGTTCACGGTAGTCGCCCAGAGCGTGGTATTGTGTACGACTCTCAAGATTTCCCTTTGCTAGAGTCTAACACGATGCACGGTCGAGGGTTTCCCCTGCCGCTATGCCGAGTACGGAGTACCTAGGTAGGTATCCTGGCGGCTAGTAGCAATGCAGAAAACGGCCCTGTGCTCAGGTACAGCAGAGATGGTCCTAGAACGATGTAAAAGAGACATGGATGCTCCCAATGATGCTTTCAGAAAGAACTGCGGTGAAAAAGTAGCGCAACGGGTGTACGGAGTACAGAGAGCACGGGACGGCTAATAGTGGCGGGCGACATGCAAGGGTGGATGAAAGAAATTAATATTCGTCGGATTGTAGATCTTGAGGAGCAGTCTTGGTGTCCGAATACCTAGGTACATCAAACAGCGGCGTCTGTCACTGGCGCCTTACAGTACTCCGTAGACTACTCCGTACTTTCCACAGCAACCAGGAACGAGGAGGGCGGGATCCTTGCAACTTTCATTTCCGCTTCCAGAATCCAGCCCATTCAGCACATGCCTGATCCCAAAATGCCATCTGCTCTACCACTGCTAGAGTCGTGTGCTCATTGCGAAAATGGCAGACTCGCCCAGCGGTCGTGTATGGGTTTTAAAGGCAGGACTCAGGGTCTGGCAGGATCGTAGCTGACTCCTTCAAAACCATGGGCGATCTTTGGGCTGGAAGCCTGAAGAGCCAGGATTTGTGTCCTCTATCGCATGAGATAGTGGATTAGGCCCGCCCTTTTAATATGAGATGGTGTTTTTGCTGACCTATAGATGACTTACGGAGTGTGTACAGAACCCTGACAGACTCGTGTGCATGTAGCCTACTTGTAGGTGGCACCTACTAGGTGCCTGTGATATTAGATATTAGCTGCAAGGTTGCAAGAGAGTGCTTGTAAACCGGGTGACTGCGCAAATCATGAGCCATTTCCACCTAGAGTGCATGTACTGCGTGCATTCGTGATGTGGCTAGAGTCAAGAGCGACCTCCCATCATCAGCTCGCCGGCATGCTCGGCAAACATCCCAACCACCAGAACTGATCCACGCTGAAGTATTGTTTATTATTACTGCGGTTTCCCTCACACTCAATCTGGAAACTGTGACGAATCCAAGGCTGATGTGCTGGCAGTTGGGGCTTCAAAGTCGGTACAACTTGGTGGCGGTGTTATGTCGTCAGCGCCAGCCGATGTGGCAGACTGAGTGAAGTCCAGCTGCACCGGAAAGCTTGAAGCGTACAAGGGCTGGAGCACGGCACCCTCTTTTGCCAATAGCCATAAGAGATCTCAGTGTCCTCCAGTCACGTCCATCCGCTCTAATTTCATTTTCGGACTCGACAAGGCACGACTTGGTTTCGGCAATGTCGTCATCTCGCGCTCAAGCTGGCCCAAGCCCCGGGGACGGTGGCCCATCCACGAAATGGACCACCATCCACCAGGTGAGCAATGAGCACAGTCTTCCCCGCGACAGCGGGTTTAAAGACATGCTAACAATTGTCTAAGCTGGTTATGACACCCATTATCTTCGTCTCCTTCCTGGTCTCGTTGGCCTGGGTTGACTTCCGCTACTCCATCATGCGCGCTCATAGCCACTCCGAGGAGCCCAGCCAGCTGCCCCGGTGGCTCCACCGCATCGCGTACCGGCAGGCGCCTTACAAGTACGTCAAGGTCGATGCGACAGGTGCGAAGGCCCCGGCAGAGAGCAGTGAGGGGACGAGATGGTATTATCACAGCAAGCAGCGGAAGCTCATGAGGATGGAGGCCGACGACGCCTTTCAGATCCGCGGGACCGTCCTCGTGGTTCTGGGCTTACTGGCTGTAGCCGTCACATGGGCTGCTTCGCGGGCAGCATGGTGGCTCTGGATCATGGTCCGGGCTAAGCTCCACTAAAGTCAAGCACGAGAAATGACTTTTCTTGGCCACCTGGAGGCGTCATGTTGCAGGTCTTGATGTCAGGTAGCCATTGGTTTCAAATGCTCGATGTTTTTTGCGCCTCCCAGCCACGACTGGTCCATGATGGCTGTTTACTGCTGGCAGTCGGCATCCCGTAGGCCACTTCACATACACTGGATGTTACCATGACACCGCCACATCTTCAAAAAGTTGCATAATGCCATGACAGAGCCCTGTGAACCTTGCCCTGGTATTGTCTTACAGGAGATCATATGAGTTGTTATCTTATGCTCCGCAGGAGGTTGGTCTTTGGAGGTTCCTATAAAAGGCTGTCCTACAGGTGGTCATTCCCAAGAATACTTTGAGGGGCGGGGGGGGGGGGGGGGGGGGGTGGGGGGTGGTCGAAGATACCCGTGAATTGTGGCTGTGTGGCGGACACCCGAGCAAACCTTGTGATCCTTCCTATGTTGGGAGACCGGCAGGCGCAACTCGGGAAGATGAATCTAGGATGGTGTTGCAATCGCATCTACGCTGGACTGAAGACATAAGCACGGAAGGTTCAGATTGTTTGACTTCAACCTATATCTGTGCTCCACAGGGCACAAATCGGCTTGCAAGCCCCCAACCTGGTGGTTCTACGGAACAACCCCTTCAAGGCAGTGCAATGGCCTCAAGCTCGACGTCCGCACCCTTTGGGAGGGTCTTGACAGCAACGCAGCTGCGAGCAGGCTTGTGGGTGAACCACTTGGCGTACTCCTCGTTCATGGCCTGGAAAGAAACACAACGTCAGCTCAGTGAACACGTCGCCGCCAGGCTTATTCTTAGGGTCCCACGCACAGCAAAGTCGTTCATGTCGGCAAGGAAGATGTTGACCTTGACAACCTTGTTGATGTCAGAGCCAGCAGCCACGAGAACGGCCTTGAGGTTGCGGATGCAAGTAGCGGTCTTCTCCTGGATGGTACCTCCGAGAAGGTTGCCCTCGACATCAAAGTGAATCTGGCCCGAGCAGTAGATGGCTGTTGGGGTCTTGATGGCCTGGGACTAGAATAGGCAGGTCGTGTTAGTGCGGCAATCTATTCTATGTCCGTCGAAGTATCCAACGCACATAAGGCCCAACAGCTGTTCCAACAGTCAGTAAGCGCCAAATGAGAAGGGTACGAGGCGTTTTTGCTCACGCTGGGGAGCATCCTTGGTGTAGACGACGTCCATAGTTGAGACTCGGCGGGTGGAGTGGTTGAAGAGTGGTGCTGCTCGATGAGCTACTGTCAATGATCTCACTAAGGGGGAGGAGAGTGGAATTCTGGTGAGTCGGCGCACTGAAAGCATTTGAGGTGAGGGGTTTGAATCAAAGGTTTTGGAATTGATGCCGGGTCGTGGGGTGTTTTGTCATTGAAAGGCACGCATCTCCGTCTTCGGACAGGATGCCAAAACCGATGGCCCCAGGTGCACCAGAGCAAGCAAGCTTTGGTCGGTGCGGGTTGGCGCCTCTCCACCCCGGCCAACAATCTACCTACATACCTCGTAGGTATATACCTAGGTACCTAGGTAGGTGCCATAGAACTGACAGTAAGCTTGAGATGAATCCTCTGGGCACGGCACAGAACAATTTAGACTACTCCGTAAGCTCCTTCCCATCCTTCCCTTATCTAATCGGTGGAGCTTGGGCCCATCAATTGTTTCAGGCGCTAGTACTCCGTAGCGGGAGGGAGCTGACGACGGGCCAGATTGATGCCAAGCTGTCGTCTTCTCCTAAAGTTCACTAGGTTGCGTTGCGTTCAATTGACCTCGGACGCCTTCCAGCATATCTTGTCAGATGCTTCTCACCAGGGCAGGCTGTTTATAAACAAGCATCTTTAACTTTCTTGTTACTCTCATTATTCCTTGAGGATTTCACTTCGACACGCTCATTAGTGGCGCCACCTCACTGCTTTTCCCTTTCGACTTGGTCAGCCCAATTACCGTAAGAGTCGCATATCCCTTGCTAACTGCCTGCCTGCTGTTACATATGTAGTCGGCCCCCTTGACGAGCCACTGTTGGTCTGGGGGAGTGCTGTCTGGCCACCTTCCAGATCCTGCCAGCTGTTGCTGAGCTTCCCCTGCGAACCTTACCCCTATCCCTTAGAGTTTCTGTACACTGGGCACCCTGACGTCCAAGAGCTGACAATTTTGTTTGTCCTCCAGACCTGCCAAACCAACAGGCCCATCATGGTCTCGAGCTCGGCCTCTAAGGAGGGCTTGCGCCAGAGAAATGTGGCCAGCTCCAAGAAGAACGGGGCAGCCTCGACAGGCGACGAGGTCGAAATCGACAAGCTTCTCAAGGCCGACACCCCTACTAACAACTCTGACCTGCAATACAAGATTGCCCTTGTAATCATCACCGCTCTCGCCTTCGTGACCAGATTCTGGGGTATCAGCCATCCCAGCGAGGTCGTCTTTGATGAGGTCCACTTCGGAAAGGTATCATTATCAAAGCCCAACCTGTCGTTGCGCTTCTGCAGGGTACTCTTACTGACGTGGTTCTGCCTGCAGTTTGCCTCCTATTACCTTGAGCGAACCTACTTCTTCGATGTGCACCCGCCTTTCGGAAAGCTTCTCTTCGCGTTTATGGGGTGGCTAGTCGGCTACGATGGGCACTTCCACTTCGAGAACATCGGCGATTCCTATGTTGCGAACAAAGTTCCATTCGTGGCCTTCCGTTCTCTGCCGGCGATCCTCGGTGCGCTGACAGTCTCCGTCACCTACATGATCATGTGGGAGTCGGGTTACAGCCTGCCTGCCTGCATTGTCGCCGCTGGTCTTGTCCTCCTTGACAATGCCCACATCGGCCAGACGCGCTTGATCCTGCTCGACGCTACACTTGTCCTGGCAATGGCCTGCAGCCTGCTGGCATACATCAAATTCTACAAGCTTCGACATGAGGCATTCTCCCGGAAGTGGTGGAAGTGGCTCATTCTCACAGGATTCGCCCTATCGTGCGACATTTCAACGAAATATGTTGGTCTCTTCGCATTTGTCACCATCGGTTCTGCTGTGGCCATTGATCTATGGGACTTGTTGGATGTGAAGCGCCCTGGTGGAGCGCTGAGCATGCCCGACTTTGCAAAGCACTTTGCGGCAAGAGCGTTTGGGCTGATTATCATGCCCTTCATTTTCTATCTGTTCTGGTTCCAAGTTCACTTCGCTGTCCTGAACCGTTCTGGGCCAGGCGACGACTTCATGACTCCCGAGTTTCAGGAGACACTGAGTGACAACGTCATGTTGTCAAACGCGGTCACCGTCAACTACTACGACTCGATCACCATCAAGCACAAGGAAACCAAGACATACCTTCACAGTCATGAGGACCACTACCCATTGCGGTATGACGACGGCAGGGTTTCCAGTCAGGGTCAGCAGGTTACCGGATACCCTTACAACGACACGAACAACTACTGGCAGATTCTTCCGGTGGAAGACGACCAGAAATTGGGACGCGCAGTCAAGAACCACGATCTTGTGCGACTCCGCCACATTGTCACCGACAGTATCCTCCTGTCGCACGATGTTGCATCGCCCTACTTCCCTACCAACCAGGAGTTTACAACTGTCTCCCTGGCGGATGCGTTCGGCGATAGGTCACAGGATACCCTGTTCGAGATTCGCGTCGAAGGTGGAAAGAAGAACCAGGAGTTTAAGAGCGTCTCGAGCCACTTCAAGTTCATTCACAACCCCAGCAAAGTCGCCATGTGGACCCACACGACGCCCCTGCCGGAATGGGGCCACAAGCAGCAGGAGATCAATGGAAACAAGCAGATCGCGCCAAGTTCCAATGTATGGCTGGTTGAGGACATCCCATCCCTGCCTCTCGATGACAAGCGGAGGGATAAGCCTGAGCGCAAGGTGAAGACGTTGCCATTTTTGAGAAAGTGGTTCGAGCTACAGAGATCCATGTTCTGGCACAACAACCAGTTGACCAGCAGCCACCCGTATGCCTCGCAGCCCTACCAGTGGCCATTCCTGCTGCGTGGTGTTAGTTTCTGGACCCAGAGCGACACGCGTCAGCAAATCTACTTCCTAGGCAACCCTGTGGGCTGGTGGATTGCAAGCAGCTTGCTCGCAGTGTACGCGGGCATCGTTGCTGCGGACCAATTCTCTCTCAGGCGTGGCGTTGACGCCCTGGATCACAGTGAGTTGTAGCCCCAAATGAGCATATCATTATACTTTACTTGTCTGACTTGTCACAGGGACCCGATCTCGTCTGTACAACTCGACTGGTTTCTTCTTTTTGGCGTGGGCAACTCACTACTTCCCCTTCTACGTGATGGGTCGTCAACTGTTCCTGCATCATTATCTTCCAGCTCATTTAGCTTCCACGCTGGTGACGGGTGCCTTGCTCGAGTTCGTCTTTAACGCGGATACTACCGAGGAGGTCGCCGAGTCTGTCAAGAATGGCAAGAAGACTGGGCCGAGGAGGCATATCTCGGCTCGTGAGCGATTCGCCGGCCAGAGCATGCTCGGCGCATGGATTGCATGTGTCGTCATTCTTGCGCTAGCAGCATTCGGCTGGTACTTCTTCCTGCCTCTCACGTACGGCTACCCTGGCCTCAGTGTCGACCAGGTCCTGAGGCGGAAGTGGCTCGGTTACGATCTTCACTTTGCTAAGTAGGCATTGAAAGATTGACATGATCTCAACCCCGGACGCTGGGAACATACTCGGAAAATGGGCGTCTTTGTAAGATTTTGGCAGATGGATTGGCCTTTATGGTTTCTCACCATCGGCACAAGACAAATGGAATTTTCGAGGTTCCCGCCCCTGCAAGTGGCAACGCAGATTCAGGCGGACCTCTTGGCTTCAGTAAGAAACACCACGGGGTTGCTAGGGTGAAATATAAGATACAGGATTTAGGCTGCCACTGGTGCAAGTGACAATTCATTCTAGTCACGTACCACAAATTTCTTTGCTTGACATCACGAACGTCGGGCTGATGATCAACATATCACCTGGAAGCACATGCGAAGATATGCTACCTTGGCTCACACGTTGTGGATGTGGCCTGGACGTATTGGGTCTACTCGGGGTGGGCCAACTAAGGAGGTTCTCCGCCACCGTCGCATTCTCGGCAGGGCAAAGGTCTCTGTCAACAATGCTCTTCACCCTGAGATGTTCACATTTTCACACAGTAGGCGGGCGACGAAAATGACAAAAAGCCCAAACTGGGGATATACAATCAAAACATTACGAAGGGAGTGCTAGAAACTGGCAACAGAAGTGGATTCCATGGTTTATCTACTGTGATTATTCACCTACAACACCTCTTAGCCACCAAGATACTCACTTACTGAATCGCATGGTCCAAGAAGAGACGGGTTGGGGGGCTGGCAGGAAGAGGCACGGAGGGCGGGCCAGAGGGCGGGCCAGCCAAAGAAAGACGGAATGACTGCGGCCGTCTTGTCTTTGGAGCCTCTGCAGCTGCCTCGGAACAACCATTCTGAGCCTGAGTGGACCACCTTTCCCCAACCTCAACATCCAGCTCCGTGGCCGCATCACTCACGGTCTCGACGCTTCCCGCCCCATGCCTACGGTTCAGAGTCACAAGCTGTGGAGTTCCCGGCCGCGTGGCGACCGCCGCACTCTCACAGAGCGCTTGCTCACGCTCGTCCTCGTCCCACAGGCGGGCTTCGAAGTGGACCTCCTCACTTTTCTCGTCTGACTCCTGGGCATTCAGCTCTTCTTCGAGGCTTGGTGTGAGACTTACCCTCTTAGTGCTTCGCAACGACGGAGCGTTGGCTGTCTTGTCCGGCAAACTCTCAACCTTTTCCGGAGCAGCTGGGTGACTCGGGGGGTGTTCAGGGTGTTCAGGGTGTTCAGAGGGCTTATGATAAATACTGCAGCCTTCGAATTCGCAAAACACCAGCTGCCATTGCCAGTGGCCGCGGCAACTTGGCGTCTTGTCTATCTGCACAGATTGTCTGCTGCTGCCCTGGTCATAAAGGCCAAGGCTCTGCTGGAAGTTCTCACCTATGAGCGACGCGTTAGAGAAGAACAGCGAGCCGAAAGTCCAGGACCTGCCCGTTCTGGAGCGACGCTCTGCGGCAGCTTTCTCCGCGACCAGACGATCGACGCCGTCTTGAGTGTGGCTGAGCAGCAGGTTGCTCGTTGCCACCGCCCCGTTGGTGTTGAGATACCTCAGGCGGGCAGAAGTGACACCAGCTCGGTCGATGAGCTTGCTCAGGTCAGGGGCCGCGCTACTGTCGCCAGCAACAAGCCGCGAGCTCTCGACCTGACCGTGCGGGCTCGGAGTCCAGGAGATGGGGCTCCTCGAGGTGGCCTTGGCTCCACCGAGGCCCTTGCCCCGTCTCTTACGAGTGCAAAAAGGGAGATACATGTTATATGTGGTCTCGGTTATGTAGTCAAGACTATTTATTAATGACCGGGTCCGTGAGCAGCGTGGTGTGTGGTGTGGCGTGGCGTGGTGTGGCGTGGCGTTGTTACGGGTGGATAAACCAAAGGAAAGCTGTCGAGTTTCCAGAAGCTCTTCAAGTGCAACTGGCAGCCCTGGGGGGTTTTGAACATCTTGAGTTGGAAGACTAACGAGGGGCTAGTGATAAATGTGTTTGTGGATGAGGAGGAGGACAAAGATAGTAAGCCGCTCTCATCAGGACAATACTTTCCTCCGACTAGTAGCTTGTGCCGTTGTCCTGCCGGGTGTACGGATTGTTCCTCTACCCGTCATCATTATGTACCAGGCATGTGGTCCCTCGTGCAACAAAGGGTCCCTGTTCAACATTTGCCGTCGGTCAAGGAGCGCAAAGAAGATGTACACAATGACATTGTAGGAGACAATGTCCCTTGTCATGCAAAAGACGACAACGCATTGTCGACAACAGGGAACGGAATAGATCTGATGGCTATGTAAATACACAGCTGTTCACCTGTGTACAGCTTCTGTCCTGATCTCCGTACAAACCAATCCGAGCATAGGAAAGGGGAAAAGCAAGGCAAGACTATCACTACCTTTAACACCAACCATCATGTGCTCTGAACAAACGTATTACGCTCGCTGTGGGCACACTCATACGCGAGGTGTGCCCTGCCGGAACAAGAAGAGGATGAGCTTCATCCGCTTCTGGACCAAGCCGAAGCCTTGCTACGGGTTTCTATACAGCCTCTCAGTGGGGTTCTGTTTCATGTGTATTGATATGGGCCACGCGAGGGTTATCCCTCTGGCACCACCGCATGTGCTCCGGAGTCTCGCCGAGGTTCCAAGCTACCCCATTGACCTGATCCCCGCGTCCACGGTCGCGCCGCGTGAACCGTTTCGGCCCGAGAGGCCATCGCGCCCAACTCACGTGCGATCTGAGCAGCGTCCGGCGAGACCCAGGGCCAGTAGCTCTCGCAGCTTGCCGGCAAGGGCCTCTAACGTCAGGAGCTCTCCCCCGAGCTCTCCCCCGCAGCCACCGGACAGATCTACCGCCCTGCGGTCGCACCCAACGACGGATTTCTCAGTGGCCCGGGGCGCTCGTCACCAGCGGCCGCGGGGAGACGAGAGCCTACGTGTGCCTGTCAGCTCCCCCGGTGCCTCGCTTGACCCGTCTTGGCCCCCAAGCCGTCCGGGGCTGCCTTCGATCACTATGGAGAGGGGACGCTCGACCACTCAAAGGAACCGCAGAAATAGTGGTGACTCTTTTGTCTCCGCCGTCTCTGCTGGTCCGTTCGACCCTCGGTCTATTTCACCAGACGATTTCGGCCGCCGGGCGAGTCACTATAGGCCAAGGAGGTAGGTCCATGAATTCTTCGCTGCGCCATCTTTGAACCTGTTTCCGAGCCTGCGAGGGTAACAGTCTGCTCCGGTCCCAATGCTGAACAAGCCAGATGTAAGTCTTTCGGGCGTTTAGATTAACTGCTGAAATTCATGTCTGAAGTGAGGCAGCAATCAAGGTTTCCCAGTGACCGTTTGCTGGAATCGGAGGAACGGAAATGGTGAGGAAATTCAAGGAAATTGAGGAGGAATAAAAACCCGAAAACAGATCGCGACAAAAAAAAAAAAAAAAAGGTTGTGTTCCTCTTGTTATTTGATTTATTTGCCTTCTCCCATCTGCATGAAAAGGTAAGGTCCATCCGATTCTCTTTTCGGGCTGTGAAAAACTTAGCTATAGGTAATGGAGAAAAACAACTTCACAGTAGAACAAGAACTGTGAAAATGTGACGGTAAGTCTCGAGAAATTCCCGTGACAAAAAAAAGAGAGAAAAAAAAAATAAAAATTCAACATGCATACAAACATCAAACTTCAGAAAATTCAAATCGCACTTTTGCCTTGCCGCACATCATGCGATCTTCTCATCCTCTATTTGTGGGCTGCCTGGTTATGCAGGTCTGACAAGCTACTCAAGATCAGATGGCGTTGGTTGTTTGGTACACCTGAGACAGCACTTTCTGCAGTCACACTGCAGCAAACTGGGGAACCAATTACTGGAACCTAGAGGGATGCACACCTGAGACGATGGCCAGTCGGATCGACTCGAAATCTTGGTACCTGATTCAACAACACCCAGCTCGACGACCCGGCCTCCGGGCCAAAGCCGCCAGGTCGCCCTTCTGTGCCGTGTCAGCCTGTCAAGGCTGCAAGTGATGCAAGCCATGACGAGCTGAATACGTGCAACCGTTCCCGCCCGCTACAGAAATGTCGCAACCTGTGGCCAGGCGAGTCAAGATGGGCAAAGTCGACATCTTGGCCCGTGGAATACACGTATGCGAGACTCGTCGTCTTCATAGGCTGCCCGATTCTCTTGGACGTGAGTGGCCAGGCCGGGTGTGTATCCAGTTCAAGGGTGGGGTGCCCGTGGTCAACGTCCAAAATAGGTTGCGACAGCGTATCTCGTAGGGCCGATAAGAAACAAACAGCTGCGTGGTGTCCTCAGGAACAGCAACTGCAGTAGCATAAGCTAAGACGTAGGCCGTTTTGTCAAGATTGGTATTGGATTGGGATGGATTGGCCCGAATTGCTTTCGTTTGTGGTAGGAGATTGCGGAGGAGTTGGCCTCTCGCTGGCCTTGGCGAGCTGGTTGGAAGGCAGATGACGAGGCCCTGGTGGGAGACGGGTAAGCTTGTTCCCCAAACAAAATGCTCACCTTTTCTTCTACAACTTCCCAAACTGGTGGGTGTGTGAAGCAGCCCTACCGGTGGAGCATGCAGGGCCCCAGTCAAGAACGAGCTTGTGCCAAGCAGCAGGCCAGAAGAGGTCAGAAACATGTCCTCCATCCGGACTGCCGGACTGCATAACAAGCAACCATCTGGGACAAACAAGAACGAGCCATGCAGCTCAAGCAAATCCGTGCAACCACAGTATCTCATGACACCCGTGACCAAGCACGGTGGGTGAGGCCCAAGAGGATCCTGCGGGCTTCTGTAGGGTTGCATCGGAGGTTGGCAGGTGGCTCCAACTCCGTATTCCGGACGAATTGACCTGCACCTGCCACCCGCTTGCCTGCCCTTTGTTCTCTTGGTCCTTGGTGGGCGTGCTGAGCCGCAGGAGTGCAGTGGGCTAGGTGCGAAGAGTTTGACCAACAAGCAGCGGCAGTTGTGCTCGCCGTTGCTATTGGGTGAGCATGACCAACCAGAGCAGCACTGCGGTAGACCTGCCTTAAGGTAGGGCAGGCCACAGAAATGGCCTGGCTGAGCACTCCGCGATAAGGGGTGGGGTGGGGGGGCCGTGTCTATCCGTATTGCGACTCACTCGGTTTGGGACGCTGACGCCGACGCCGACCTTGTGTCATATCGATGATTCAACACAGCTGCAGTCCTTGATAGTCCTACCAACAATCTGCAGCTGAGAGCCAGGTCTAGGGGACTTTTTGGAAGATTGCAGGCTTGGCCCAGACCAGGTGACGACTGACAAGAATGAGGGCAGGCCTTGCGTCGGATTCGCGAAGTGGGTGAAATGTGAAATTGTGGAAATGTACAAAAGGACCAACTTAAAGTGGATCATCACATACCTACACTACTCCAGTTGACCCCAGCACCCCGGCACACTGGCACCCCGGCACCCCGAGCACCCAGAATGCTACCCCAGACAAGATTATTGATGGGTACTTAAGTAACCACCGGCTGAGAGCAAGGGTGCTGCCGCTTGATTGCGCACGGGCCATAATTCTATCTACAGTACAGATTAGGTATGCCGGGTTGTACTAAGGGTACATCGCGGATGTATCCTGCAGTCAGCTTTGGCGTGTTGCATGCAAATCAGTCGAGTGGCTGTCACTGCCACCCCGAGATGATGCCATCGCAAATGAGTGAATTTTTAGCGACCCTGAATCACCGAGTGAGGAGGGTGCAACGCTGGAATATCAAGAAGAAGAAAACAGGGCCGTGTTCTCAACACGCAGCCCTAGAGACGGAACTGCATAGCAGATCATGATCGTGATGGGTGCACGGTTTTGTGGTCGTGAGCATTTCCGCAATCCGACCCACTGACTCGAGATGGAGGGTTGAATTGATTTGCGACAGTGCGCAATGACAAGGGGGGGGGCCAAGAGCAGCAAGAGCAAGAGCAAGAGCAAGAGCAAAGGGAGGACGCGGGACAGACCCAAGAGACAACGTGTCAGTGTCTCCACAGCAGAGCCTCAAACTCGCTGACATGACGAGAGTTGCAGTGCAGTGCTCAAGGGAGCAGACAGACATTCTCATCTGGTCGCGCGCTACACTAGATCCTGACGGGGCACTGCAAACCACCGGCGCCGCTCGTGATTGGGCGGGATGGCTGGCCCCCAGCTCCAGATCCCTGCGAGGCGGAGTCCAAGGCATTCCAGGGCTCGTTCCATCCCAGGCCCACCGACGGGGGGGCTATGCCTCATTGAGCCGGGTCAAGTCGCTGTTGCCTAAACTCGTGGTCCGTCCGGTCCGCGCCTTCCCATCAGCTCCAACGTCCAACCCTATCCAGCCCGCCCGCTCCACCCGCGCTTCTTTCCTCCTCCTCAACATCATTTCATCGTGGTAGTTGCCCTTGTGATTTGCCAAACCCTCTAAAAACCTTCTTTTGTCCTCCTGCTGACGACCTCAAAGTATCCTGAGGCCAACGTGAACCCGAAGCCTTGATTACCCATCCTCCTGCCCCTCATCGATCTTGCTTGAACCTGGGACTGCGAGCGAGAGGAGAGAGAGACCACATAGACCCCCCCTTCAGACCAAACCCCAGACATCTCCCGCCGTCTCACACTAGAGCCTCGTTGGCCACCCGCCGCATTGTCCTTCTTACTGTCCATCTCTCCACCCTTCTCCTCGTTTCCAAACGGCCTCAATCCGTCCTTTACCTGGCCTCATTCCCCGGCACCCGGCACCCGGCACTTACTTGAAATTCCGAAGTGGCTCTAGCCAGCTCGCGATATCTCATCGAGAGAGAGAGAGACGTGCCGACCTCAATTCACATCTGACACGAGGCCGTCAGCTTGGCCTCACCAGCCGCAGCGGTGTCCACATCAGCGTAAGGACTCCATTCTTCCCCTGTCCTCTCCTGTTTTCTGTCCCTGGTGGCATCCGGTCCACGTTTTTCTCCTCCCCACGTCCCAAGCCGACTGAGTCGGCCGATCTTTGGCCTCACCGTGTGCCGTCGCAGACGAGACGGGATCAGGGCCCCATATCTGCACCTGCACCTCCGCTCGTACTATCAACGCACCTGTGTGACTCACCCCCCCACCGAACCATGTCCCGCGCTCAGCCTTACATGCAAGACACTCGCTGACCCTGGCTGGCCTGCCACAGTCGACACAGTGTTCCGTCCAACGCCAGACGCCAGAACCATCAAGTCCTCAGCCAACCCCACACCCAGCCGGCTCAACATGTCCAACCCCCGTAGGACTCCGGCGACTCACCCGGACGGGGCCTTGTCCCTTAAGACCAACATGCCCCTCCGGAAAGGCCTCACCTTCCACTCTCCTACGTCTCCTGGCTCAGACGTTTCCGCCTTCAGACCCCCGTCTCTGCCCCGTCGATCACAGACCAGCCTGGACGACGTGATCGATGCTCACAAGCGACGCATGCGTATCACCCTCGACACCATCGACCAGACCTTGTCGGCCTCGCAGGACGAGTCCAAGACCCTGGTCGACAAGACCTTCCCCTTCCCTGACGGCCTACGCAAGCACTCGGTCGCCATGTTGGACGAGCCTGAAAAAGAGCGTCGTGTGCTGCGCCCGCGGTCAACCCTTCGTCGCCCCGCGAGACATCACGATTCAGACAGCGGTCTCGGTACCTCTGTCGCGACTTCCAAAGACAAAGCTACTGCCGACTCTGGCAAGAAGGGCAAGACCCCATCCGTCAAGCCATCTACCATTACCCGGTCCGCGGCTGCGACCACCACCCTTCCTGGCCTGAGCAACCGGGCCACAAACAAAATCTGCGAGCATGTCCTGAAACCGCTTCTTGCAAAGCCCGAACTCAAGACCTTCCACCCACTTGTTATTGATTGTCCCAGGAGGATCAAGGAGAAGGAGATCCTTTGTCTTCGAGACCTCGAGAAGACGCTTCTGCTCATTGCACCTGTAAGTGAGATCCAAAGAGATCTTGGTATTCGTGGAGATACTTATCGGGCCCTGTTTTCAAAGGAGAGCACCAAATCCGCCGATCTGTGGCTTGACTTCTGCCTTACCACGGTCCACTGCATCCAGGCTACCGTTGAGTACCTCACCGACAGAGAACAAACTCGGCCTCGTGACCCGCCTTACGGAAGCGGCTACTTCATCGACCTTGTGGAACAACTTCAAATCTACGCCAAACAAATCGCTGACGCCAAGGATAAGAAACCCTCCGGAGACAGCATGGACGTCAATGCGTATGCTTACCTCCCCGTGACCCTCGGGCAGATTGTCGCTAACCAGACCGCCAGCTCCGATGAGATCAAACTGCATGGTGGCATTCACGTCAACGGCCGACCAGTACAACTTGTACGTGTAAACAAGGACGGCAAGGCGATCTCGCTTGCAACTGGCGAGCCTGTCGAGATGGACGACGACAACGACGGACCAGTCAAGGTGAAGCGGTCTGCTTCTGAGGAAGCAGCTGATGAGGATGAGATCATGCGCTCAATGGCCCGGCGGAAGAAGAATGCCAGCCCAGAGGAGCTCGCGCCCAAGAAGTGCCGCGAGCCGGGCTGTACCAGAGAATTCAAGCGACCTTGCGACCTGACCAAGCATGAGAAGACCCACTCTCGCCCTTGGAAGTGCCCGATCGAGACCTGCAAGTACCACGACTATGGCTGGCCCACTGAGAAGGAGATGGATCGTCACTGTAACGACAAACACTCGATTGACCCACCAATGTACAAGTGCTTGTTCCCTCCTTGCCCCTACAAGTCGAAGCGGGAGTCCAACTGCAAGCAGCACATGGAGAAAGCCCATGGCTGGCAGTACGTGAGGACCAAGACAAACGGCGGCAAGAAGACAGCAAGCAAGTCTGGCAGCGTTACCACCAGGACGCCCCAGATCCAGGGGCTGCCCACGCCTATCAGTAACCCCAGTGTTGGGATGGCAACGCCTCCTGAGGAGAGACTCCAATACCCCCCCAACAGCATTGAGTTCCCTACCTACATACCCGAGGCGGAGCCCTTCAATTTCAACACGTTGCCACAGGAGATCCACTTGGACACGATGGACGCGATGGACTACTCTGACTATTCGCCTGTCGACAACGCAACTCCCATCACAGATCCGGGCTTGGATAACTCATCCATCACCTTCCAGGACGCGTCCACCACTGACTACCAGTGGGATGACATCTATAGCGCCAATCAGGCCCAGGTGCCGGCTCCGACATTCAACAAGGAGCTTGCCATGCAATTCGCGGCCTTCTCAGAGGCGGAGCTCTGCAAGACGCAACTTGCGCCTCACATTTCTCCCATCGGACAGGGCAACGCGATGTTGTATACTCCTCACTCTCTGGCAGATGTTGACGAGAGCTTTGATGACATGCCCGTCGGCATGAACGGCGGGGCAGACTTCCTCCTGTTCCCACCTACTGAGGCTAAGCCCATGGCCTACAATGAGTCCCCACTCTTCAGCAACGAGATGCCGTCGGTTGCGGCCGGCTACTCGCAACCAAACTCGCAGGAGTTTTGGGGCGTTGATTGGTCGGCCAATCAGTACGGATACTCCCAACAGTAAAATTGTACCGAAACGTCACAGCTTATGCTGGCAGCCATTTGGGCGAGCGGTGATTATGTTTTACGATTTTTAACGACACCGAGCGTTCAGAAGCAACGACGGCGACTGATGGTGACGACAGATTGCAGCTGCTCATTCATGAATGGGTTGGCTTGTGCAATTTTTGCAAACATACATTTCATCTGTGGAATGGGGGTTGTGGTTCTATTTGCTCTAGCGTGTCCTGCCTTATTTAGTCTTCATCTGTCGACGTCGGAAGCTTTGAAGCAGATTTTGGGATGGAAATGGAAGGAAATCAAATCCAACAAGAAACAACACAAAAAAGACCAAAAAAGAAAAATCCTGCCGCAGATTCATCCTCACAAGGCTGGATTTGCTATATGTGCCAGACTCTTGGGTAATTGAGGGGAGAGGGTTGAGAACCAAGCGTGGTGGCATTCGATAGAAGCTCGTCACAAACCAGGCCAGACTATTCCACGTCACACAATACTGTCGCTCCATCATTATCGTCGTGACGATCGTGTAATTTCCCTTGCCGCGCCCAGTTCTTGCTACAAAGGGCTGAAGAGAGGCAGTGCTTTGCTTAACGTCAAGTTGTCAAGTCTTGTGCTGGTCTGGGGTGGTAGGGTGGGTGGGACTTGCAGAATGGCGGAAGGGCAGTGCAGCCGCGCGCTGAGCAGGTGCTGGCAGGCTAGCTGGCAGGCTAGTGCGTTGGTTCTCGTGGCCCGCCTTTTGAGGCTCAAAACCGATCAATTGCCCAATGGCTGCCATTCCGCCCCACACGTGATCACCCAGCTGTGCTTTGCAAGATTTTCTCCAATACCCGCTCCCTCCCGTCCGATTCCCAAACCCACGCAAACCACCTTCTCCCCAAGCAGCCCTGTTTCAACCTGCCATCTGGTTGATGCGCGATCAACGTCGCGTATCGCGCGCGCTGTTGTGGGATGGATGGGTACACGCCCCTCCGTCCTTGCCCGCCTAGACTTGGGGCTCTGCTAGAGTTTTTCGTCGCCATCATGTATCGTCGCCAACCGACCGTCTCTTTGTCTTTCTCTCTGCATCGGTGCCCTCTCGTCCGGGCGGGAACAACCAAACCAGCCCAAGTAAGCTCGACCTTCCTCGCTCTGTTCTCCCCATCGCGCGTTTTCACACTTTCCCTCTCGCCAACCAACTTCTTTTTATGATGAGTTTCAAATGTCATTCTTCAATGGCATTTGAGAACCCTATACATCTTAATTAGGAAGAGCCGTCTGAGACTGTCCCCGGGTTGTTGTTCCTTTTTGGCGAAAGCTGAAAGACCGACGACCCCTTGGCTTGCCTCCGCAGCATGTCGTCCCGCGAACCCTACCCTTCCAGTTCAGAGTTGGAACGCCTGCATCGTCATATGCTGTGCGGGGATCCGGGGAGGCGTGGTGTGGCGGAGGGGTGGGGACGGTAGTGCTTTAAAATCTGGGTTTCTGACAAAAAAAGGAATTATTGGTTGTTTGCTGCCTGTTCTCTCCTGTTGAGCTGAGCTGGGGGGTCTCATCTGTACCGCAGCGCTGTTCTGAGGGCTTGTGTATGCTGACATCTCTTTGGACATAGGCACGCCGCGACAAGAGGGGTCAGATGTGCGTGGGATAGATGGCTTGAGCGGTTTGTAGCCGTTGAGATCCATTTTGTGACCCTCGTAGGCTTCGTCCTCGCATCTATCCACGTGGTCAGGCTGGACCTCCGTCCGTCCGGCCCCTCGAACGTGGCCGGCGTTCATTATTACCAGGTAGACGTGAATCCAATAAAAATAATTGTCAAAATTTTGCAGACTCATCTGTCCTGCCGCCATGTCTCGAGTCATGCCCTCTATTTCTCATGTATTGATGATGGCCAACGATGCTCAGGCCCAGTCCTGTCCCATCCTAGTTTGGATTTCCTGCTTGACCAAGTGCCACAGAAACCCGCGTGTTTTCAAGGAACCATCATGTTCCAGACTCTCTCGCTTCTGAGTCTGCTACTTCAAAGCAGCAAGCAGGCCTCAGGCGATCTGCGGCTCTTAACTAGCAGGGTGGCTATGGTGTCACATGATCGGACTGGTCTTCTCGAGCCAGAGGCGCGTTCGACGTTTGGTTACCCCAAAAATCTGCACAATAACATGAGTGGTACCAGTAGTACAGCAGAGGGACTGGAGAGATCACACCCTCACAAGAATATGCATGAGCGTATCCAGTGACGTCTGGTCGCGGAGTGAAGCACATGCCTCTCTCGCACAGGCGAGCGATAATTCTGGGCTACGAGGCTATGCAGTCCCCCAGCCCGGCCCATCCTTTTTGGCTTCCCAGCCTGGGGATGCCAGTATTATGCCGGGGTTGGGGGGTTTGTTTACAGTCCACCGCAGAACTCTGCTGTAGATGAGATCGGCACTGGGTTCTTTCACCAGCAAACAGCTATCATTAGGCCATGTTCTCAACTCGGGGCCGTCAGCTTTGGCTTCGGTGAAAACATGAATACAACGAGTCCACCCGCAGGGTGAGAAAACACACAAAGCGCCCTAGGATGAAAACCAGCGCATGACATTGCAGGCCATGAGAGCAAGTCTCCTTGGAGAGTCAGCCAGTCTGGATACCGATCGAGGACATAACCACGTCAGACATAAGCAGCGAAGTGGTGTTTATTCTAATGTATTCACGTTTACTGACTGCTCTAGCTTTCGTCACCACCAGGATATATAGAGAGTCAGGTAGATCAAGGCACAGAACGTGGTTCCGCCTCTTCTCCAGACCAAGAGGATCATCCATCAGCTTCCACATGCACCTGAGTTCTCAACCACCTCACCCCTTGACGACATCCCCTCAGACGTCACGGGATGTCTAGCCCGCGGCGTGCTCATGCATATTATCTGACCGCCGAGGATATTTCAACTTTCAGGAAACGCAAGGGAAAAGTTAAAAGTGCAAGCACGCTTCCGAGATGATGTAGCTGTGCTACCAGTCCGATCATATGTATGCTTAGGACGTGGTTGCGTGGATATCATAGAGCATGAGCGAATGTATGTATAGGTCGGCTGGCCTAACCTGGGCCAGCAGTAAAGACATCATGTGAAAAAAAAAAAATCGAAAAAAATCGAGCCGTTCTAAGTATGTGCAATGCGAATCGAAAGTGGTGATAGTACAAACACGCTTGACGCTGATGCGATGATGTGGTGACAAGACGGGATTAGGGGACGCCGGCGAGTCTGCAGCGAGACCGACACTGGTGGAGCGACACGGCAGTGCCCGCCCGACACGATGGCTGAAGGCGGCCTTAGAACCGACCAGGGCGTAGGTAGGTCACAATGGGTGTTTCAGCCTTGGCCGTTGGCGAGCAGCAGCGACACAATTTAACCATGCTGGTATCGCATGCTGTTTCTCGCCATCAGTTTCACCGCTGCAACCAACCCCCCTTTTTATCATGATCATGAAAGCTCTGGGGTATGTTTCCGCCTGAGAGGGAATACGCCGAGTCGCAGGTGACTTGAAGAGTATGTTGAAAGTGGGTTGGGCATGTGAGTGGTCAATAGACCGTGACTGCTGCAGTGGCTGAAGACTGCTTGCTGAGCAATGGGAATTAGTTGCGTTGTTGTTGCTGCTGGCCAATGTTCAGCCAACTCATGTCCGAAGTGTCTGCCCTGTCCAGCTGCGGTTGCTGACTTATGCCACTGGGAACGTGTCGTGGCATCGGTGGCCGGTTTCCGCTTGGAGTAGGAGGCATAGGGAACGCATTGCTATACATGCTGCTGGTAGCCCGACCACCTGACCAGGGTTTCGAGGCCGCGGTTGGGTCCCAACCATCCTGTACACTTGCAGGTATGCCACTGGAGTAACCAGAGAAGGAATCCCGGCTGTCCCGGTCGCTATATTCAGCACTCATGTGCTGCTTGACGGCGGCGGGATAGTTGCTGACGGTGGGGGATCCAGAGTTAACCCGGTTGAAACGAGGCCTTCCATCGTCGACGTTTAGTGGAGGAACCGTTGCGCTGTCCTTTGTCATGCGATAACGAGGATCAATGCCAGAGCCGTTGTTAGAGTAGTGAGAGGTCTCCGAGGCGACCGTGTTCCGGTTCGTCTGTTGCCCGGTCCCATAGCCCAGGACGTTGAGGGCCTCACTATCGCCGGACCAGTAGCGGTTCCAACCGGAGCTCCGTCGCAGCCCATCCTGCTGATCGGCGGGCACGCGCAGACCTGGACGGGGTTCAGCTGTATCGGCAGCAAAGGACACGCCCTTCTCGTCTCTCAAATCTGGCGCAAGGGCAGGAGCGGGGCGCATAGGCGTCATCTGACCCATACCGCCCATCGTCTTCATCTGTTTGTTGCTGGAACCAGGCCTGGGTCCTCCTTCCATTGAACTCTTAGGTCCCTTGCCCATCAAGATTGCCATTGACGAGAACGAGCCTGTAGACGCCTTTGGTTGGTGCGAGCGCATGAACGTCGGGTTTGTCGGAGAGCGCGGGTAGCTCTCCGTAACAACAGCCATGCCCTCTTTCTCCGGCCTCTCTGAAGCACCACTGGATCGTCTGGCGTGGCCGGCCTGAATGAAGTCTTGCGTCCTCTTGCGCTTTCGAATCTGGCAGTAGAGCAGGATGAGTAGAACCAGAGCACCACCAATTGAGCCAAGGACAACGCCTAGAATACCGTTGGTGCCCAGTCCGGATGAAGAGCTCGAAGTCGTAGACGAATGGGTGGAGGTCGAGGTAGCCGCACTGGTCTCCGGGGTTGCCGAAGGATTCAGCGTGGCGAACAAGGTGCCACTGGCCGTTGTGGAAGTAGCAGTGGCAGAGCTTGAAGACAAGGACGAGGAAGACACGGACAGAACCTTCTGGGTGTCATCTTCCAAAAGCGCCGTCGCGTTCACCCAGCTATTGGCTTTTGCGTTGAAAATACACAAGACATCATCTTCATTGCCACCCGAGAGCACAACCTGCCCATCATCTGATTGCGCAGCGGCGAAATTGCTGCGGATCGCGGTAGATGCATACGTGGAATTATAAGTTGGCCAAGTCTCTTGGGTCAGTGCCGTTGCCTGACGTCTGACTTCGTCCTGACCCGACCGTCTGTGTCCATCCGATCGTCTTGTGATAGCCGAGGCCTTCGTAACCGGGGCACCGTGCTCGTCGACCAGGACAGTGCGATTAGCGACATTAGGTGACACTGACATGTCGAAAGTAATAAGGTTCTTGGAACCATCGTCGCCGTCAACCAGAACGGCCTGCCACTGCTCAGTGCCTGTTTTTAGCGGCGATGCCAGAGTGGCTCCAGAGTTGGACCATCCGGTGCCGACTGTAAAAAGCATGACCTGCGTGTTTGTGGCGCTGCCACCGACCATGGCAGCCTGTTGATCCGACCATCGAAGTAAAATCGGCTTGGACGTCGGGGGAGCGCCTTCGTTTTGGTAGGCAAGTACAGAGTAAGGCTCGGTGGCGCTGATGCTGAAAGTCTGCGTCGAGGGATTCGTGTCGCCGAGCTGGCTGCCTGCGTAGACAACGATGGAATTGGAGCCCTCGAGATAGACAGCGCCGTGGTCGGTTCTGTTCTGAGTGACAGGGACGACGGGAGCGATCGAAACCCACGTGCCGGTTTTGTAAGTGTATCTTTGAAGGCCTTGGTAGTCCGCTGAGCCTCCAGTCCCACCGACGACGTAAAATGCCGTTTTCGAACTGACACAGGCAGCTCCTGAGACGCCTTCTCCCTGCTTCAAGGTCTTCCACTGGGACCCTTTCTCCAGGCTCAAGGATTGGAAGGCATCTGCCGAGTAAGTATACAGAGTGTTATCATATACGGCAGAACATATGTTGTTAAGTGCAACCTTTGGCTTCGGCTGCCCCATTGAATGGGACGACGGCATGGTGTAATGTGGTGGACCGCAATCGAGAGAATCTTGCCCTGCTGGAGAGACGCAGATTGGGCAAAGTCTACACCAAAGAAAGCCTCAAAGCGGGTCAAGTAATCAACAAATTCGCATGACGACTTGAGCGAGCGGCCGGGTGAATCAAATTCAGTCGAATTGTCGACGACGAGTTCGCGGGATCGATCGAGACGGTACGACGAAGGTCCAAGTGGGACAGCAGAGTGTCGCGAATAGGGGCAGATCAATCCAGGCAGGTGGCGAAGGATTGCACAGCCATGCACAATCCGTGGACAAGCGTGGACTGCAGGCCAGGTCGATGGAAGGCGGTGGAGGCCTTGGTCAAGTGAGGCGATGGTTGGCAGATCAGAAATGGCCGGGTGTGGCCCCCGGGTCGTAGCGAGAGTGAGTCGAGAAGTGAAGATGGACAAGATCAGGGCTGGGCGAGAAGCGGTGGAAGGATACACGAAATTGAGGACCTGTCCCCAGTTTGGAAAGGATAAGATCTGCTGGTAGAATAAAGTGTTGAATTGTTGCCCGGGCCGGAGGAGAGCGATGGATAGGTACGGGATAGAGAACGTGTGAGCGAGAGAGTTTCTCGGCAGGTCAAGGAGTGTGGGAAGAAGGGGAGACAGGCACGACAGGCACGACGGACGGTCTGGACACGGGAATGGGTGTTACAGGGCAAGGATAGGATCGGGGGCTTCTGCCTTTCTGGAATTGGAATAGTGGGCAAAGAAGTCGGCCGGTTGCTGCTCCACTTTTGCTGACCTCTGATGTGCCCTTGTGGTTTGGTTGCTGGACGGCAGGAGGCAGGATGGCTGGCCCCTTACACACAAGACACAAGACCTGAATTCCTGGGCTGGATTGGATGTCAGGATGTCCAAATTCTAGTATGACGGGTACCGTGGAAATGCGCAAATCGGTAAAGCGCGGAGAGGGGGCGGGCAAGGGCAAAAGAGTGAGTACCACAGTACCTAGGTAGGAGGAGAAGAAGGAGGAGACAGACGTGCAGGCTTAGATTCAGGCACAGGCACTGGCACTGGCACTGGCACTGGCACTGGCACTGGCACTGGCACTGGCTCTGGCACAGGCTCTGGCTCCGGCTCAGCGGGATGAAGGGGCTCGCGGGTGCCGATCACGACAGTGGAGACGCCTGTTGATGCAGCAGAAATGACAGTGTCTAGGGCGGTAAATAGTGTGGATTTCCCGAGGGGGTGGTGTCAAATGTGTAGGCGACGTTCGAGAGCCGAGTCAGTATTTACTTGTCGTCAACACCCAGGTCAGTCAATCCAGGACGGGAGAAAGGCGCAGGAGGGGGACAAGAGAGGTCGAGAACTGGATTGGAAATTTGTGTGTGTTGCGATAGTGTCACGACGACCATGGCCACACTACGGAGTACACGACACGACACGACACGACACGACACGAATGCGAAGAGGGCGGCGGCGAAGTGCAAGAGCCCAGAGAGGAGGGAATTTACGGTAGTAGTGTGGACCAAAGCGGAAAGGCGACCGGGCGGATTCAGGACACGGGACAAGGAGATCCCAGTCTTGCACCCTGCGCCCACGCTGCTGGGGTCGAGTCCACTGCCAATCATAGTACAGACTACGGAGGTGCTGTGGTAGCGTGACCCAGAATGATACTTCTGACACCATGGCGAGTCTCGAGAAAACGAGGTACTACCCCTGCACTCTACCGGCCGCACCCAGCTAACCTATACGGCACCGCATTGTGCCTGTGTGCCTCGCCCCCCCACCCACCCCTTGCAGCGCCCAAGTGAAGCCACCCCTGGGTAAATCAGATATTTTTGACGCCTGGCCCCTGCTGCACGAGGGCAAAAGGGGGTGGGGTGATTGGAGTGACCTTGAACGAGATGGAAACAATCCGTTGGCAGACCCAAACCCGGATGCGGATGTGTGCCTACAAGACCCAAAACCCCCAAAGACCTTGGGCGCCATCCCAGAGAGGGGTCAAGATCAGACTCATTACTGGCGACTGAGATGATGAGATGGATCACTCGTCCCATCCCATCCCGCTCGCTAACGGCAAGCTGCCACCCTCTCTTACACGGTACTGCTCACACTCATACTAAATAATAAGCCTACCTGGCACACGTTAAAAATCAAAGAGAGGGGCGAAGGGGAACGAACATGACCTCTCAGCTCCTCCCCCTCTTCAGCTGGGCCGGGTTGAGATGAGAAAGTTCTGCGCCATGTTCCAGAACCCCGCGCGGACTGAAGCCGCCAAACTTGTTGGAAACAAGCGGGCAAGCGGGCACAGTGCACAGGGCATGGCTCTGGCCTTTTGTCGACAGCTGCAAAGGATGCGGACGGGTGGCCGAGGCTGATGCAGAGGCGAGATGATGGAGAGGGCAGAATTCTGGGCCAGGATCAACATCTTGTCGTGGCCCCATTGTGCCGCAAAGTGACACGACGCATTGTCATGCTCCCCCCTCCCCCCTCCCCCCCCCCGGAGCCGCGGGCATCACCCTCGGACTGTGCTTGTTGTGCTTGGTGACCACTGACGGCCTCATCGGCCTCGTCGGCCTTGACAGTTCCAAGGTTGTCGGAGGGGGGACGGCGGAGCACATGGGAGTAAGTATGGGAACAAGTATGGGCCAAGACCCAACCTTTTTTGTAAAGGACGGGCTCGTCTAATAAGTCGTCTTCCATGCATGCGCACTACTCCGTACTCGATTGGGAAACCTGTGGGGTCTGGCTCAGGCACTAGTGTTTCGAAACGCCCCTGGGCTAACGCAAGCAATATGGGGTAGGATCCAGTAGATCTGTACACTAGTCTACAGTACAGTATACTGCAGTCTGCAGAACAAGACGAAGAAGCCTTTCACTACATTCGGCACACGCCCTGACGATTGTGTGCAAATGACGAAGCCATTCAGGACGACCTCTCGGCCCAGGGTCCGTCATACGACCGGAGGCCAGATCAGGGCGTGTTCCCGCCGCGCTTGCTTCTGGCAGAGCCTCAAATATATTGAGTCCTCAAGGCCTTTGGAGGGACTTCGGACAGTGTCGCTCGCTTTGGAGTACTTGATGCTTTGTACCTGTGTACTGTGGTATCTCCATTTCTTACCTAGGAGGTGCCTTCGTGGTGGGTCGAACGGCCGATGCTACATGCCTACCTAGGTGGGTACTTGCGTAGGCAGGTAAGGTCGAAGCTTCTCCAAAGCGTTGCACTTGTCAATGCGCAAGCCAATCTAGTGTACACGTTGAAGATGACAGCGAACATCAATCTTGGTATCGTACACTGACACAGTATGTGTGTATGGCCCTGGTTCAATGACTGCCCAACAACAAAAGCCCTCGAGGATTTCATGCGCAACCTCACTCCCTAACCCGGTTTCTTTCAGTCCGTCGACGCCAGCTTGGCTGAAAACTTGTGTGAAGCGCTGAGCTTCTTTTGCCAAGACTACAGTAATAAATAGTATTGACCCGGGCTTGTCCTGACCGTCTCTTTCCATGCCTTCTATTTCAATCCATCCGACTGAGCCGCCTAGGCAGGCATTTTCTGGGGCGGACTTGGACTGGGCGGTACGGGGTATCGATTGACAGTCTGCATGTCTGCAGATGTTTTTGTCCAAGGCAAACCCCCGGACCCACCCCACCACACCTGATGACCGATATAGTCGCAGCCATTACACTAGTTTGCACTCCTGCCGCAGTCCGGGTCCTGGGGTGGTATCACAGCAGCGAGGTGGGCTGTCTGCAATCATAAGTGGCAGGCAGTTTTCGCGGAGCTATTCGGCCGGGCGGCTGGGCGAGCCACATGGCCGGCGTGCTTGTCTTGCCCCTACCACCATCTTGCTAAAGGTACCTACTAAGTAATTATCTACTTAGGTAGGTAAGAAACAGGGTCTAGTCAAGTACTGTATAAAGGACATCACCAACTTACACTGGAACGTGCTGCACGCGTGGGCCCGGCCCGCGCCATAGTCCCACCCTGCTCCTACAAGATGAATGCATGCATGTTAGCGGCCGCGTCCCGAGATCCGAGTCTTGTCTTCCAGCGTCCAAGCAGTCAATCAGTCGACCAAGCCAGGCGGCCGGGCGGCCGGGCGCCATAAGCGCCCATGATGCCTGCCTGCCTGCCTGCCCTGCCCTTGCTGCCAACGAACACGGCAAATACTGTGACAGACTTTTTTCAAATCCCGCCGCCGCCGCCACGTGCTCTCGTGGGACCCCGGCACCCCGGCGCTGCAACGCGCGCGGCTTGTGGTTTTGCGCCGTCACACGCTCGCCGACGCTATTGGGTTGAGCTCCTCACCCGCTAATCAAATTACATGCGCTTTCATTTCACTTGCGACCCGAGAACATGATTTATGTGGTTTGGAGGCTTGCCTCATTTAGAATTCCATTATGTTGTGTCGTGAAACCATCGCTGCTGACGAGATTTTGGTCTGGGTCCATCCCACGTCAATCTATCGACCATTCGTCTCCATCATGTTGATCTTCTTCGGTAGCCCTCCAGCTTCACCCGATCAATGCTATACCCTTTCAATTCCGCACAGCGCTTGAATTGCGGTGCGCAACAGTTAAGCCAATAACGCCTTCCAGCATTTGCTGATGCTACAGCCAACTGAATCGTGCCCTTTCTTCCAAGACCCAACATCTAACAGCTCTTGGCTCATCTTCTCCCACCTGCTGTGCTCAAATTGTGGGTGGGGCCTTGGTGGTTATTCATTTGGCTCTTTCGTGAACGCCCATCGCCCACACGGCGGAGGCTTTGCCCGTGGAAACTGAGAGCTTCCAGGACCCCCAACCCCCCGGGTGGCTCACGAGATAAAGGCGTCCGGTGGGAGAACCGACTATCGATGTGTTAGTTGCTGCCTTGGAAAGCATTGTGGTCCCTGGGCCACTGTACTTACCCTCTTCTCCTCAAAAACAAGCAGTGCTTGGTCGAAGTTCCATTCGGCCGTCTCGAGACACATCTTTGAGAATTGAGGAACCATGTTTGTGCGTTTCGATAACTCAACCACCATCAACTGTTGTTGTTCCTCAGCAGATGGACCCTGCCCAGACACGGTGACTAATGGAACAGCGTTCCAAGGTGTTATCGACAGCATGTCGCTGTTTACGCGAATCGGGTTGCGGCCAGGCAGTCCAGGACCGATCACAAAAGTGCGCGAGAAGCTGCGCTTGCCTGTCTTCCCACTCGTCGCCTCAAGCTCCTCGAATTCCCCATGTATGGTGATGATCATTCCATCTTCACCTTCAGCCTTGTGGTTGACAGGATCATGCAGGCCTTTCATAGGATGACAGTCGATAATATACTTCTCCAGGTTCGTTGCTAGGTCAGGGTGGTTCGTCGCTGGTAGTTTCTTCCAGATCTCTTGGATGTGAAGACCCTTCATGTATCGTTGGAATCGACCTGTCTCTGTCGTGATTCGTTGGTGGTTGCGGGAGAAAGTGATGTAGGGTGCCCATGGCAGCACAGGAACATTGGTGTCACGTGGACCCCCCGTGTCGACAGCCAGCGTGAAAGTGCTGTGCTCGTCATAGTATGTTGATAGTAGGGCGTCGCGATTTGTGTCGTACAGTGGGAAGAACTCCCGAATGAAATTCTCACCGAGCCCAGCAACGTCGCGAAAGTCGGTGCCTCGTTGCGGGATAAGACTCGCTTTGGCCTTTTCTTCTTGCGCGGCGATTTGCTCAGCGGTCCTGACCACATTGTTGTTCAAGTTCAGTAGCTTTGGAAACCACTCCATCACCTCCTTAGTGTAATTCGGCTCGACTTGGATGATGGGGTTGTTGTCCAGGATCAAAGTCTGGAGGCGCTTGAAGCGACCGCGCCACCGGTTCAGTTGTTTCATGGAAGTGAAGTTGTTGCTGCTGAGATCGAGGTGCAGGAGATCAGGAAAAGTTTCGGCAAGATCAAAGACTGGGCCAACGTAGTCGAGGCTGTTGCTGGCAAGGGAAACGCTTTCAATCGCTGTGCGCTTCGCTTCCGGAGTCTTGAAGAGGTCCTGGCAGATGACCATGAGCACCTTGAATGTCTTTTCGGCGGTATCCTTTGCCTGGAATAGCCCCATATCGGTCAGGACCGGGTCTTGACCGAGGGCTGACAGGTTGAGGAGTTTCATATTGACATCGTATCGGCGTTCCAAGACGGTGGTCAAGATCATCTTATCCTGCTGCGCTTTGCTCGACAGTGTCGCGGTATCTGTTTGATCTGTTCGCGGCCAGCCCTCCTCGCTCTTAGTGATGGTCAATTGAGCTCCGGCGAACGTGAAATTGTTAACCTTTGTGATTTCCTCGGCGTCTTGGTTGCTGGCCAGTATGTAGACCGAGTCACCCTTGGCAAGCGACTACTGGATGTTAGCAAGGTAAGAAACCTTGGTGATGGCTAGGGATCACGGGAGAGGCAGGAGCGGCGATAGGCGGATGCGATTGTCTGCTCGTTCTGCGATGGTCAAGGCAGAATGACGAGGATGGACCCTAGGCGACGCTTCTTGTCCCCGTACCCCAGTTGGGATACCTTGACATACCTTCTTAATCGTAACTGGACGACCAGGTCCCTTCAATTGTGTTGCCTTTCTCTCCAGGAACTGCAAGAGACTCTTGACTCCTCCATCGGGATTGGCAACAGCTTTACTCGACTTCAGGCCCACTACGATAAGTGTTGTGTTGTTCGCTGCCAGCTTGGCTGCGTTGGGTGCCTTCCTGAGGCTTGCGGGATCCGCATCAATGTGTTTGGCAAGGTTCTGCTGCAGCCTCGCATTGGATTTGGGCGCCCCAGAAGACCTGTTGTTGCCGCGGCGCGTCGACGAGTTCGAGGACTTGCTGATTCCGCCACCAGACTTGCTGGGCTTGCTGCCGGAATCCATGTCGACGTCTCCATCGCGATCGCCTCGTAGACCAGAACCTCGACCGCGCCGCGCGATTCCGCCGCGTGATGTGCGGTTTGGGGCAGTTGATGACCGGGTCTGTCGGGTAGAGCTGGCGTTTCCGCCTCGAGGGCCAGTTGGTGGTGACATGACGGCAGCGGTGGTAGGCAAGTTTGGTCGTGCGACGCGCAAAAGGATGTAAGGGGTCGGTCGCGTGAGGTACCTCGTCAAGTTCGTGTTGTTCAGGGAGTACTGTGGGGAGTGATGTTGCCGGAAACCGAAAGGAGAAGACTGAGTGGCGCTGGTCAAAGAAAGACGGCTGGAGGCTAGGACCGTCGTGGTCCTCGGGCCTTTAAGGAACCCAAGCAGAGGGGCAGTGTGCAGATATCTGTTTGGGGGGGGGGTTCAAGTGAACAGAGGTAGAATGAGAGACAATGGGCTCAATCACTTGTGTCTGGCAAATAGGAAGCTTCCCCTACTGTCGATAAGGCGAGCAACAGAGGGCTTGGTTGAAATCGGAATAGAGCTAAGGCTGGTAGGGATGAAGAAGGAAGAAAACTGATCGTTTTCGGCAGGCTACGACATCTGGAGTGACGGTTGATGGACCCACTATCGCACCTGCCACTGACGATCAGGCTGCATAGGTGGGTTCTTGTGCAGGGAGGCGCGATGAGTCAGCATGACCGCCGATGCCTGCAAGCGGCAGCTTGACATCCCTACCTACCTACCTACCCGTGGATCTCGGTTCTTCTTACAAGGGGGGCTCCCTTAGCAACCGGATATACTAGGTAACCGGATATATAATTTCCCCCTTCCTCATTTCCATACCCTTACTTTAAACTACTACAACTTTATAAGGAAATTTTTTCTTTTTATTAAAATAGTTATAATAAATATACCTAAAGCTAAAGAATAATAAATTAGTATTATACTTACTAATATTAATATTAGAGAGTTATTAATTAATATAGCTACTACTAAGTATAATATTAGCTATAGTATACTCTATAATAGGTTTAATAGTATAAATATATATAAAACTACCTATAAGGTTAAGTAGAAACTATTTATAAAGCTAAAACTATTAACTTTATAATAGGTACTCTATAAAAAACTTACTAAGTATACTCCTTTAAAGTTATAAGTTAAGGCTTTTATAATTAACCTCTATTAGCTTTTTAGTAGTAATAGGACTATTAAGAAGAACTAGATAGATTACTTTATCTAGTACTACCTATAAGTATAAATAAAGATTAAGTAACTACTTAATACTAAAAAACTAAGTATAGTAATAAAGAGATAATTAAGTAGTTTTTTAAGTTCTTAAACTATATAGTATAGATAAAGTATATTAAGACCTAAAATATTACTAATATTAATAAGACTAGTATAGCTAGCTAAGAGATTTAATACTATTAAGTACTTAAAATAGCTACTTCTCCTTTTATAACCCTTTTAGTAATTACTTTTAATAACTAGTCTATATATTTTAAGTTATAACTAGTAATAGGTAGAGTTTAACCCTAGTAATAGTCTTAAAGGGAGAAAACCTATAATACTAGTAGTTTTTAAAGGAAACGCTTAACTAGTAGTATATTAAAAGTAAGAATAAGTAGTTTATAGCCTAAACCTTCTATAAGTAGTTTATAAAAGTATATTTAGCTAAGTCTATACTAGAAAATAAGTCTAAATAGTAGCTATTAGTACTTAATAAATTAATAACCTATATATTAACTTCTTTAATAGTAAGGGCTTAGTATAATTAAGTATACCTTTTATACTTACTAGTATATATATTATACTTATTATAGTCCTATAATAAAGGCCCCTTTTTACTATTAAAGACTTATTATTATAATAAGTATACTTATATTACCTTTATACTAGAGATAGCCTTTATTAATAAAAGACTAGCAATTAGCTATTATAAGAAGGTATCTAATAAGGCCTTCTTATAAAGGAATATTCTAAGTAGCTTCTCTTTTACTAGGATTATCTTATTTAATCCTTAAAAAATCCTCTAATAGCTTTATCTTATAAATAGTATAGAGGTTAATATAAAGGTTAAAAATAGGCCTTTAATACTATTATTAAGGCTTAATAGGTTAATTAACTTAACTATTAAGACTTTATAAAAGGCTATTGAGTTATTAGTAATAGTAGATTATTTTATTAGTAATATAGTAGAAGTATAAGGTAACCTTAAGGTTTTAGTAGCTAAGGTAGGTAAAAAGCTAGATAACTTTATTAAGGAAATTATTACCTTTAAAAATAAGAATATTTACCTAAATACCCTTATCAAAGAACTTAAACCTTATAAATATAAATATATATAAAAGAAGCTAAATAAGGTCTTTACTAATATATATAAAGCTATTAGTAACTTAAATAAGCTACTATTACTATAGTAGTAATATAAGTAGGGATAATAACTATACTTAGAAGAAATTAGCTTAGCTATATTTAGTTATTATAAACATAAGCTTTAGTAGTAGATTAAATTTTAAAATAGGTTTTTAGTATATAAATTAAGTATATAATTATTATTTAAAGTTTAACTATTATAATTAAAGCTATTTCTAGAAGCTATCTAGTTACTAAGTGCGTCCGGTTACTAAGGGAGCCCCTTTATACCTTCTTAACGTTTAGTAGTTACTTTAATTAGGGTACTAGCGCAGACTATATATAAGCTACGTATACTTAAATTAATAGGACTTAACTTAATCTCTATTAACCAGATAAAAAGAGAAGACTATCAAGGTACTATTTATATATATAATTAGTAGTAGAGTATATTAGGCTACTAGAAGTC
>MAVT02000166.1:0-48633 GCA_001702395.2 Diaporthe helianthi | reverse complement strand
GTAGTATTAAGTATTAATGTCTTTTAGCGGAGCGGTATACTTTAGTAGTAGTAAGTGGTTATACCGTCTTAATACTCAATGCTCAGGGCGTAGGTTTAAGCCCCTATATTTAAAAAACCTTAGATTAGGTAAGGGGATTAATCTAGGACCTACCTATAAGAGTACCTTAGGGTAGGCTATATAGTACTAATTAATTACGGTGCTACGAAGGTCTATTTATAAAACGACTTAATTAAATTAACTCTTTACTATATAGGCTCCTGTCCTATTTAAGATTTTTTAGGTATTATATAAGCTATATAGCCGATTTAGTATAGTACTATCTAGGTTTATATATTACCGCTCTTTAACGTCTTATATACGCTTAATAAGGCCTTAGAGGGGGAATATAACGGTATAGGCTTATAACTACTACGAATACTTAATATAGTAGTATTAAGTATTAATGTCTTTTAGCGGAGTAGTATACTTTAGTAGTAGTAAGTAGTTATACTATCTTAACCTTTATACTAAAAATAACTAAAAATAACTACTTTTAACCCTTTATATATTAACTACTACTCTTTTATTTAATTAAAATACTTTAACTTATATAAGTTAAACTTTAATTAAGTTTAACTTTTAAAGTATTAGTAACTTTTAATTATTTATTATTAAAGATTTAATTAGTTTTAAAATAAACTTTATCTTTTTAAAAGTCTTTATATAAATCTTAAACTAGGATTAAAAAATTACATCTTATAGTAATATAGTTAAATTTTATATATATTATAGGCATTTTTTTTGTCTTACTTATCAAGTTAAAAAATGTAACATTTATAATATAGCGAAACTTTTGTCCAAGCACTGTATTTTACACCCATGGTCATAGACTAACTATTTTATAATCTACTATAGAAGGGACCTTGGTATAATGAGGAGATTTTTGACAGGAGTCACTATGCAACCCTATTGCTCTTATAACAGATCGTGTCCAAGACTAAGCAGGTGTGAAATGCACCAGGCGCTTGGTCACAATTGTCCTTGATGCCAATGTGTAGAACAAAGCACATGTAAGGCCTACTTTTTTGCCTTGGATAGGAGGATTGTAAATATGCAGAGACCACAGCGGTCGAAGAGTGGTTGGATTCGGGTCAAAATCATTTGCTCAGGGAAGGGTGTTTGTCACATGATCAAAATTCTTTCACCTATGACCTTGTATAGTTACTCTTCTATCTGCAATGATCAAAATATCTACTCTTTTGCACAAACCAGGTTCGAGATTAATCTTAGTGTCCATGTACCTTCAATTGTGAGGCATGTGCTGCTGCTGCTGGGGGTTGCCTGCTTGGCCCTGTGCCCAGGTGGGTAACAAGATTTTTGCGGGCAAACACTCATTCATACATACGTACAACTCTAGGCAACAAGTCGAGTGTCCCCGTTTTTAAGTTTTGCCCTGTGAGCTGATGATAATACTCACTCTGACCCTCCGTAGTTTGGTAGGGGTTGAGGTGATCTTGCGGAGCTTGATCCATGAAAGGAGACAGCTTTGCATTAGGCAGAGGTGTTGCCGACACGAAGTCATTGCAGGATCCGTGAGTCTAAAGACCCTTCAGCCCAAGCCGACAGCCCAGGCAGCATTTCCGAGCTGCTTGATCAGATGGCACAAATTCTCAACAATAGGCGCAACAGGGCCATTCAGGAAGTTCGCCCGGAAAACGTCATCGACAACGGCCATCGTGTGCTTGGGATCCTCGACGAGGCTCTCCGCCACGCCACTGCCACCCCCAGCGCTGTCACGGCCGCCACCTTGGCCCTTCTTCACAGGCCCTTGTATGGCGGGCCTGCCCGTACCGTACGATTCAAACTGAGCAGTCTCACTCGTCTCGGGGCCGTCGAGGTAGACGATGGGCTCGCTGTGATTGAACCCCGGCTGCAGTCCGGCCGTGCGCCTGATTGCGCGGGTCAGCACGCCCCATGTCCATATCGCGAGCGCAGCATGATGTACAGCGACCGCATAGAAGTCCTTCAGGTGGCTGGTTGGGAACTCCTTTGCCCACCTGAGAATCTGTCCTGCGTGCCATAAGGCGCGGCGGGACTCAGCATCCTGTGCCCACCGTTGTAAAGACGGGTAGATCCTCTTGGCCTGCTCATCGCCCTCCTTGCCTGAAAACAGCTGTAGATCCTCCAGGCTAACGTGCAGATTCATAAAGAGGAGATGAAGCACGACTTTCTCCTGGGTACTGAGCATGTGTGGCCAGTTTTGCAATGAGGTGGTTTGGAACTGCTCCAGAGCCTTGACAAGTTCCTGGTGGCGGGATTGTAGCAGGATATTCGGGTTTCCTCCTGTGGATGGGGAAAACGCCGACCACCTGTAAATGGCATTCATCTGCCGGTAATCCCTGATAAGGGACCAGAAGCCGTGGAGGTAGATGGAAACGGCGTACTGGACATCAAGGCGATGTTGGTCAGTCGCTAGGACGCTGATGTCACGCAAGAGGTCGCCGAGTGAAGGCGGCCGTCGACTCTGACCTGCATCTAACTCCAGATAGTGCATCTTCCATTCCCGGGCGGTCTTTGCAAACCAGAGCTCCCGAGCCTCGGGAAGTGGTAGGGTTAATTCCGCGTAAGATATGTGGGGGTTATTCATGGATGTCATGGACGTTTGAGCGTCTCGGAGATATAAGTGAAATATAAGTCTGTACCCGCGTAATCAGAATATGTGTGTAAAGCTTTTTGAACAAGGGATTTTCACCTTTTCCAAGACTCCCGGTGACACCACGTCTTCCACTTCTCTTCTAACACTGCCCCGTCGTCTGCAGGGTCCACACGGATGGGCGGATATGCAGACCTTTGGAAACTGCCTCTGCCCCTAGTCATGGCGATTGGAATGTTTAAATCTTCAGTGCTTACGATTAGCATATAGCGCCATCAAGACGGGGTTTACTTTGCTCACGGCATTCGGCGATTTCCATGCGCCTCCTGTTGCCACTCCACAGTCCGATGTCATGACCCAAGACAAGAGCTTGAACTAAACTCTGGTCCTGAACCTTGGAGTTGTTATCCTCAAATCTGTTAACGATGGTGACACCTGGAACGCGCATTAGCACTCAGATTCGAACAGAGGACTATGGCGTCTGCTTCTTACGGACTGCCTCCTGCAAAGCAAACCCAAATTTTCTTAGGGATTGCACAGATGTCAGAATCCCACCAGCTGACGCAGCAACTGCCGACCATTCAGGGCATTGTGCGTTCAAGGAGAATGTTCCAAAGTGAATGAACTCGGAGACCTGACACAAGTGCCACGCTAAAAAGATGTGAACCATGGAGTCCATTACCTCAGTCGAAGGGAACGACGACGCGACGCGGCTTAACATGACATTGTTTTGACAAGTACTTAGAACAATGGCGAGGATCTTGTCGCGTCCAGAAGAGTCCAGCTTGTCGTGGATGATCCTGTCGGGCTTAAGCTGTGTGGCGTGTATGTCAGCCAACGGGAGGCCGCTCTTCTGGTTGTGGATGTTGTCCTTGTGCCCGTCCGGCATCCACCGCCAGGGCGAATTCGTCCAGATCTTGACTAGGCGCTGGCGCATCCGGGACATATCCGCAGTGTCCTCAGGCTGGTTGGAGACGTAGTTGGCCAAATTCGGGTCCGTTGCAAGCATGCCGTGAACGTCGCCCAGGTTCCAGTGATCGAGCATGCCGAAGTCAAGATCGTTCATCTCCAGGTTGGCGTCGTCGCAGAAATCCAGTACAGCAAGGCCCTGCGCCTCAACCATTTTCTGAGAGTCCATCTGCTGCTGGTCGTAGATAACGTCTCGCAGAAAATCCGAGAAGGGCATCTTGTTCATATCCACCGGGCTCTGAGTCGGATACGACCCATGGTAGCTATCCGGATTATCTTTATCGTCCATAATCAGTGAATCTGCCCAGAAACCGTCCGACATTCCCTGCTCGTGCTTGACAAAAAAGAAGATATGTCGAGCACCACCGAGAGGAAGAAGGCTAAGGTAGAAACCATCAAGCAAAAGCCATAGAGTAAATACAAGTCTGGCCAAGTATTTGAAGCAGAACAACATGACCGAGAGTGCATGGAAGTCTTTGTTGATGCAAGGGACGCCATCATAGCGTTGGGTGCTGTGCCAGGAGGGGCCACAGACAGACGCGACGCAAATATCTTAACACGAAGAAGCCTTGGCCAGACAACAAGACTGCGGTGTGAGACATAGACAAGAAGGGGGGGAAAGATACTCACTTTGGTCCATCATGGTCTCTGGGGTGGGTAGTTGGGCGGCCTCGGCGCTGATTGGTGGATTGTCGGCCAGCATGGAAGGGCTGGCACCGGTCGACTGGGCGTGCACAAGATTCGTCATCGCAGGCGCGGCAGGGATGTGGAGCCCATGTGTATGCTTAGCCTCAGCCGTATTGGAGCCCAGCGACCTCGATCCCAAGTGATGCGCGGTGGGAATGGCTCGGTGGGCGGCTGGAGCCATGGGCGCAGAGGAAGTGGGCGTGGTGGCGCCAGAGGAGTGCGCCGTCGCTGAGAGGTGCAATAGGTGCATGGCAGCAGCGGAGCCCGCCTCGGAGGAAGCATACTCACAGGTCAAGTTGCGGTTGCGACACCGTGTGCACGGCTTGCTCTCCTCACACTTGACGCGGGCCTTCGCGCAGGCCTGGCAGGCATGGGCGACGCGGCCGGCACCGGGGGATGAGTTGATGCGGCGCCTCTTGGTGCCATTGCCATCATCATCATGGTTGGCACGGTGCCTCTTGAGAAGATCAGCACGCCCAAATGCCTTGCCGCAGACCTGAATCATGATATTAGCTACGGGACGGGTATTTCCGGAAGGCATGAGGCCCCTGAGCGGGAACGAGCCGCACGCGCGGCTGGATGCGAGGACGTACGTCACATATGAAGCGCTTCCCGAGTGTGTGAGTGGCTATGTGGCGCTGGAGGTGCTCGGGGCGAGAGTATCTCTTCAGACAGTCGGCACATTGGTAGAGGCTGGTGTTGGCGGCATGTCCATTGGCGGCTTGTCCACTGGCGGGCGTGTTGGATATGGCACCGGCCACAGAGCTGCCGCCTGTCGTCGAGGGAGCACCAGGAGAATTGAAAGGGGTGGCGAGAGGCGTTGGGTGGGAAGTGGCAGATGCAGCGGGCGAGACACCGGGAGGTGCTGGGTATGTGTAATATGCAGGCGATGAGGTGGATGCAGAATGCGCTGCGCCGGTGCGTGAGAGGCTCCGCTGGGGTTGGGATTGGGAGTGCTGGTGAGACGACATGGAGGAGTCGGCGTGCAGAAGGTGTGAGAGTGAGGGGCTGGCCATTGTGGCCGTCCGGGAGCCGGTGCGACCAAGTGCGGCGCGATGCGGTGCTTGTGTGCTTGTGTGCGAGTGGTGTAGGGCGGCAGTACGGAGTGTAACTCGTTGTACGTGCTGCCCTCAATCCCGAAGCCGGGCTCCGGGTCCGTACCGAGCGAGACCTGGCGCCTGCTTAGGTCCGGGGTGGGCGGAGAGAGACGGAGAGTGACGGATGCGCAGTGACGGATGCGCAGTGACGGATGCGCAGTGACGGATGCGCAGTGACGGATGCGCAGTGACGGATGCGCAGTGACGGATGCGCAGTGACGGATGCGCAGTGACGGATGCGCAGTGACGGCCAAACGATGGAGCGGATGGGCCGGCACAGAACAGGACAGGGCTGAGGCCGATGGACCAACAAGCCTGACCTGCAGACGGGCCGCTGCCCTGAGATTGGCTCTCTAAAGCCCAACCCAACGGGTCCCCGTCTGGCCTCTGGGCTAGTAGGGCGTCTTTGGAGCACGGAGATCCGAGAGGTGCTCGGCGATGAATGATGCAACTGGAGAATAGGTCTGTCAGGACTCAGGATCAATTGGCAGCAGGCGTCTTCGGGAGTGTGGGAGAGGGCGGGCGGTAGGTAATAAGGGAGGAAGGAGTATGGACTTCAGCACTGTGCGTTGTGTCGAAGCCAGTCTGTCGAGTGTCGTGGGGTGTACGCGTTCTCCATAGATGATCGATCGACTGCAACGCAGATTAAGGTACGGAGTGGGCCTGGAACCTGCCTGTCTCAGCTCTCTGAGACTCTCAAACGGGCAACCAGCCTTGTTGAATGTGTTGGTCTGACCTTCTGAGCGAGCATGTGCCCGTCTCGTCTGTGCTTGTGCCTGTGCTTGTGCCTGTGCTTGTGCCCTGGAAAGGTAGAAACGGTGCTGAAGTGTAGATGGGATGGAACATTGAATGGATAAAAAGATCGCCCAGGGTCGACAAGTTGTTGCTGCGCTGTATCCTGCGGTTGCAAATACGTAGAGCTCTGCGTGCTTGGACGATTTCATGTTTTGGGCGAGGTTCGCTCCACGAGTCAGACAGTTCCCCGACAAGGACCAACAGATGAACCAATTTACTTAGGCACTTAATTCTACAGCACCTAGACTACCTACCTAGGTAGGTACACCACTTGCGTTCGAGTCTGTTCCCTTCTACTCCGTACGCCACCCGGCCATGACACAGTCAACCAAACCAAACCTTTTCCGGGCAAGGCGTTGCTGTGAGGATCTATGCCGTCCCAGATCGACAGTGCGTATTTAGCGCAGAGCGTTACTGTGATGGGTATCGTAGCAATTGATTGGTTTCTGTCTTTCTGTCTGTGTGTTGTCTAGCTAAGTTTGTTCTAAGGCCGGGGAGCCAAAAAGTTTGTTCTTATAGGGCGGTTAGCCCGTGCGCTTCTACTATCTTTTGACAATCTTCCCCCGCTTAAAAGGGTTTACGTCCTTATTAACGGGAAATTCGCTAAGTTTAAAAATTATACTTTTAGCAAAACCTATAATTGCCGTAGAGCTTTACTTGTTGGTTCTACAATTGTTATAGCTATTATTATGCTAAATTTTAAATAAACAAGTAATTACAACTAAACGCAAATAGCAAGGCTTCCACCTTATCTCCTAATTACAATAACGTCCTCTATTTATGGAATTCTAGCCCAAGGCCTATATACTTAACAAAGTATTTTTTTATTTCGGCAAGCGTTTTCCTTAATTCTAGTATTTATCTTTTGTAATCTTTAACTTGTATAGGGCTAATTAAGAGTATATTTTACCCAAACGAATTTATAGGGTATAACTTAAAGTAGTTAATAGAAATAATATTATATTTAAGCTTTTATAAAACGGGGAAGTTAAGCTTATAAGCAAAGTAGCTAATATATTCTTTTATCCTAAATAAGCTAATATACTATAGTTTATATTTGCATTTAACATTTTATAAAATAGTATATTCCTTATATAATTAAAGAAAAACTTTTTAGCTAGTATTAAAAAATTAGGGCAAATATTTTTTATTAAAATAAGCTTTTACAATTATTGTAGCTAAAGTAAGTACGTTATAAACATAGATTTAGCTTTACAGTAAATCTAAGAGTTATTAAGAAAATTAATTAGCAATAATATTAAAAACATTATTTAATATAAATCTTTTTATAATTTCGTTTAATAAGCTTTTGAAAGCCTAGAACTTACTATTGCAATACTTAAATTAAATATAAGCAAGCGTTTTTATTTATTTTTTAAAATTATCTAATCTATAGATAAAATATTATAGTACTAATTCAATTATTTAAACTATCCTTTTGAATTAACTATTTATCTAAGAATAGTATATAGTTATATAAAAAAGCTTTGTTTTGTAGATTTTCCAAATAGAAACTTAAACTTTTAAAAGGAATTTTAGATTTTTATTTAAAAGAATAACTTTTAAATATTCCTAGTTGCTTTAAAGCAAATTCCGTAGTAAAGCTAGAGCTTAATCTAAGAATTTCCAAGTTATTTTGCTAAATATTAAAAGGATTTTTTAAAAAAACTTGTAAACTATAAAAAAAATATAGTTAAATTCTTTTAATTTTAAAATTAATAAGCCTAAAACAAAGTCCATTATAATCTAATAGTATAGGCATAGTAGGCTAAGTATTAGTTGCAAGCTACTATATATTTTATAGTAATAAATATTAAAAACCTAATAGTTTAAGTACTAATAAGTAAATTTACAAAGCTTAGCGTATAGCTAGCTAATATAGTATAAGCAAAAGAATTCTATTAGTTGGGCATATCTATAGTAGCTGCCCGCGTATATTAGTTTTAAAATCTCGAGAATATAAAACTAGGGAATATATAGTTATAGGGTTCTATATTCTAACAAGGTTTTCCAAATTAGGCTAAAATAAATTTTAAACAAAAAAGTAACCTTATTCTCGCTAAAGGCCTTATTTTTATAAATTATATTAAAAATTTATAACTAGCGGGGATTATTTTAGTAATTATTTTAAAAACGTTAATAGAAATCTAGCAATATTTTAACGTAAACTTTACTATAGCAAAGTATCTTTTCAAGTATAATATATTCTTTAGTAGTAAATAACTAGTGTTCTTTATAATTACTAAATAAAATATTAAAACTACTAGGGATATTAGTAAGAGTTATATTTAATAAAATTAATTAAGATAAAGCGTTAAAAATAATGTTTTACTAACTAAGCTTGTAAAGGAAATTAATATTAAATTTACTTATAAATTCAAAAGTATAAATAAGCTTTTTGTTATTTATAAAAGTAGCTATAGAATTAACAATATTTAGTTATTTAAAGAGTTTTAAGATAGCGAAATAATTTATACAAAAAGTTACTTAACGTTATATTAATTTTATTCATTAGCTATATTTTTTTAAAACCTAAATATATCTAAAAACTTCTATTTTAGTTATTTAATATTATTGCTTTGTGTTTAAAAGTATATAGCTTAAATAAGTAATAGTTTATATAGCTATTTGTAAAAGATATATAGTAATATATTTATCTTTTAGCAACCTATAAGCAATTGTATTATTAATATAGTAAACTTAGGGTCTAATCCTAGTAGCAAAAACGTTAAAGTTAATAAATAGTAATTTTTTAAAGTTAAAATAAACAACTAAAGTATACTTTATAAGGTTAAATTTAATTATTTCAAAAGTAGCTTTTTTAACTTTACTAGGTATTTCAAACACAATGCGGTTTATCTAGTGTTATTTAGCTATTTTACTTTTTGGTTTACTTCTAGAATTTAATTAAAAAAAGCTAATTTTGCAAGTTTTAAAAGACTTAATTTTTATTGTAAAGCGGGGCACGTTATACTTTATATATCTAGTAAAACTAATAAAATACTTAAAATCCTTAAGAGTTTTTAAAAACTTTAAAGCTTAAATAACCTATAATTGCTTCTTCGTTGTAAATAGTTTAAGGAAATTAACGTAGCGCCTAAGTATCATAGCTATAGGCGTAGCAAAAAAGGATTTTTTTAAGCCTATTATAATATTTATTTTTTTAAGTTTAGCAAAAACTTTACTAATATTTTAAAGATAGTTATTAAGTAATCCATTTATAGAGATAATAATATTGTTTAAATAGGTTTTCCCTTTTATACTAAAAAGTTATTAGTTTATTTATTATTATATATAAGCTAGGCTACTATAGTATTTTATAATTATACATTTAAAAGTAAACTAACCTTATGCTATTATTATAATAAATATTTATTGCATTTTTAGATATAGCTACTATTAGTAAAAGAAAGCTATTGCGTTAAATATAATAATATACTTTGTATTTGTAATTTTACTAAAAATGTTGTTCTAGCTTTGTATAAGATAATAGTTTGGAATTGCTATATAGTTAAAGCTTTAAATGTTAATAACTATTTATTTTTTTAAGTTTTGTTAGATATTGTATACTATATAACGAAAATAGAGAATAAAAATAAAACTAATTTCATTATTTATTTAAGTTTCCCGGCTTTTTAGAGTTTTCTAAGCGTTTTGTTAATAATTTCTATATCCTTTACTATTATTAAATATATGCAATATTTTTTTAAAATTATATTTTGCTAGTTGTTTTAAAGTTAAACTTTAAGCTATTTGCTTTAAGGGATATTAGTAAATCCCTTATTGTAAAAAATGTTTGCGTTTTAGTTAAGGAATTTAAAGAGTTTTTTGCTATTTTTTGTTAGTAGGCTTGAGAAGATGTTTGCCTTAATAGCGTGTTCTTAGAAGTCTTTCGCTTAAATAGAAGTCTTCGTTAAAGGGTTGGATAACCCATAAAAGGCAGCTAATGTAGCTTTAGCGTTTTATTTTGTAGTATTAACCTAGTATTATGGGTTTATAAAACAAAGGTAGCTAATAAATATTCCTTTAGGAATTTAAAGTAAGCTATAACTATTGTTGCAAACAATAATTAAATTTAAATAAACGTTTGTAAATAAAGCAAAAAAGCTAAAGTATAAAAAAGTTAGGGTAAAGATTAAATCCTACGGATCTTTAGCATATAGTTTGTAGTTAATAGGGAGCTACGTTATCAACTAGAGTAGAATTAGGGTTTTTTTTAATGTAACAACTTTAGCTTTAATAAAACAAGTTTACCTTTTTAATTCCAATAGAATTTAAATACAATAGGATTTAATATTAATATGTAATTTAAAAATAACTATATTAAAGCCTTTAGGGCCTATAAAATCTATACTAAATAGTATATTTGCTTAAAAGTTGTTAATAATAAATACCTTTTTTGTAAAAGATATTATTGCAGGCTTATTCTAGTTAATATAAGTGCTAAGAAATTAAAGAGGTATAATAATATAGTTAAATAACTTGTAAATATTTATATTAAGTTTTTGTAAATAAAATAATATAGCATGCTAGTAAACTTGTAGGTTTAAGTAGAATTACTAAATCTATTGTTTATTCGCTATTATATAATTATAGCTAATATTACTATATATATTTAATGTTGCGCTATTAAGTAAATGTATAAATAAGTATAGGTAAGTTTATAAAAGAAAACTAAAGCTTATTCCTAGTTTTAAATTAACTTTTATTAGTAATTTAATAATCTTTACGCCCCTAGTAGTGTTTGTTATAATATTGGGGCTAATTAGTTTTTTGCTACTAATAGGTCCTTTGGTATATTGTTTACGTTTAACAACATAGCGGTTAAGTATAAGTTTTGTTCTTGGCTTATTTTATTTGCAAGCAGGGTTTGTTTTACACTTTGCTCTTTTAATTTTGGTTTTCTAAAGTATACAAAATAAACGTAGTCTATTAAGGTATTGTTGCTTTAAAAGTAATAGCGGTAGTACTTGCAAACGGAAGGGGCTATATACAAGGTTTTAAAATAGCTAACGTTAAGATACTTGTCCTAATTATCCTAAGAAAAGGCTTTCTTAAAGGAGTAGTTAAAAGTTACAAACGTGGTTTTAAGAGAAACTTCTTTTTTAAAAGTATTTTTAATAAAGAGTTGCTAGTAAAATATATTAAGTTAATCCGCATAATTAACAAATTCACTATAATAAACTTGTTAAAGTTAACTTTGCTAATTTAGTTATATAATGTATTGGGCTTATAAAGTAAGCAAGCGACAGTTTTCTAAAATAAGTAGCTATTTTAAAGCGTTAAATTATACTTATAATAGTTAACTTTAGCGTTATTTGTCTTGCTAATAGCGCTATACTATATATTAATCTAATAGCAGCTATAATTAACTATATCTATTGTTTAATATTTGTACGCGTTTAGTAGGATAATAGAAAAGTTAAAAGTTACTTAAGTTCTAGGGTTAGTTAGCGGGATTTAGATAAACGTATTATAGATTAAAAAGAAGTAGTAGCGCCTAGAAGCGCTGCTATAGCTATTGCAAAGCTTGCAGCAGCGGGAAGCGTAGAAAAAAAAAAGGTTGTTAACCTACCTTTAAAATTTAATGCAGGCCTTGTAAAACAAACTACTATTCGTTTTAATAGAAATCGTTATTAAGCAAGATTAGCAATTACGCTCTTATAGCTTTAAACCTAATTTAGAAAGCTTTTAAACATTATAGCATTATTAGGTTTATTAAGTTTAAACTTAATTTCTAGGGCAAGTAATTTAAATACTATAATAAATTGCGCAAAAAATCCTATGTTATAAAATCTTGCATTTAAGATTATAGTTTTAAAAAAAAGTAATATTCTTACCGTTTACAACATTTAAAAGCAAAAAATATTTACTTTTTAAAGATGCTATAGTATTAAAAAAGGATTTTGCAAATTACGCTTTTAGTTTATTGCAAATAGCGTTTATTATAACTATTTTAAAAAACTATTAATTATTTTCTATAAAAACATAAAAATACTACTTAAGTGCATTCTTTAGCAAACATTATAACTATATATAGTAAACATTCTTTGTAAAGTAAATTTACTTAAAGTACTTAAGGCGTTTGATAAAGTAAAAGATATTAAAATACTTAATTACTTTGCTATTTAACTAAACGCTAAATCTAGTATATTTCTGTAAGTAAAAGAAACTAATGTTAAATAGTTGTAAAAAAGATCTATAGGAACTATTTTTATTTATAGGGGCCTATATATAAACTTAAAGCAGCGGAGCGTTTGCAAACGTAGCTACTATTATTTAAAAAAAGTTGTTATTTTAGCAATTACAAAGCTAAGCTATAGCTTAAGCAATAAGCATTGCCGCATCTTTAGCGGTAAACAGGGCTATAATTTCATTTATTTAAACTCTAAAGTTAAAAAACAAGAGCAAGGCTACTATTAATAGTTAAAGTTTGCGTTTTAACAATAATAAAATTGCTAGTAGTTTAAAACAGCGAGAATAAAGTATTAAAAAAACAGAGATTATAAAACTAAGGTTCTTATTGTAGTATAATAAAATAGGGGTATTTTTAATACTAAATATAAAAAACAAGGGAAAGCTACTATTATATTTATACTTAAAAGGCAAGTGAGCAAGTGTAAATATAATTTTGCTAGGAAATAATAGCCTAATTATTAGGGTTAGAAAAGCAGTGTTTTACTTAGATAGTAAAGAAAACCTATGCAATTAAAGTTTGCGCTAGGTAGCTAGGAAAAATAGGAAACTCTTTTGCTTTATTAACTAATTTATAAGCTACACGTTTTTATTGGGTAAAATTAGATTTACTTTATTAAAAAGGGGTTAAAGCAAGCAAGTATACTTAAAGTTGCTAGGTTAAATTTTAGTAATATATAGAGAGCTAGACTATAAATAAAAGCGAAGAAGCTAGCGTACGCAAAGTAGGTGTATTTCTATTGCGGGGCGCGAAGCTATAGAAGAACATAAAAGCGGATAAGTTTGTAGTAGTGTCGTTGTTAAGAAGACAAAACTATCAATATAGTGGTAGTTGGGTTTGGTTCCCATATCCAAGCCAAGTTATAATAGGTATTGTAGTAATTGATTGGTTTTTGTTTTTCTATCTATGTGTTGTCTAGCTAAGTTTGTTCTAAGGCCGGGGAGCCAAGAAGTCTGTTCTTATGGGGCGGTTGGCCCGTGCGCTCCTGCTGTCTCCTGACAGTTACTCTGTACGGAGTATATCATAACAGACACGGCGCTCCTGTCAGATTGGCCTTGAGCTGTCATTCGATCCAGCATTGTTCACACCCTTCTGGCCGCCATGCCCTGCCCTGTCCCACGGCGGAATGCTATGAGCGCCCGTATGACCCATGAGCCATGGTGTAGAACATGGATCATGGGTCGTGGGTCACCCACAGACTCCCCCACGATCCACCCAAGCGCCGTCGGGTTAAACCTCCGCGGGCCGGCTATGTACTGTGGTATGTACTCCGTACTTTGTTTTCGCAGTCGTCCTTGGTGGGCGCGAACCTTGTTGGCAGCGCTGGCGATCAAGTACGAACCTGCAGGCATGTTCAGCCTCCAGATAGAGTTGATCAAATCGGCCCGAGAAACAAACAAGAATAGGCTGCTCTGCCCACGATCATATCTGGCACACATACTGTGTGCAGTGTGCACTCTCACCCTCCAGCTTCAGGAGTTTCAACGGCGGCTCAATGCTCTCAGGATCGTGTTGAGCATAGTTGGGTTTTCCTTCCCCTCCTTGGGACAGGTCCGATTGCAAATCTAGCAGCAACCCCGTTCGTTGAACAGAGTAGGAGCAGTACGCGTGTCTGGTGGAGATGAGACCGACTCGAGCACTAGGTTAAACCGGTTGCTACCCAGACCTCCAGAACGCCCCTGAATCCCACCGAGGCCACCACCGGCAACCTTTTCAACCTCACACCATCACCATTGACGCGCCCTCCTCAATTTCCAAACCACTCACTCCCTTCCTTGCACCGCCAGTCGCTGAGGGGAGCTGAGCTGCGGGTGACGCTGTTGGCCTTCAAAAGGACTTCATGTCCGAAAACCTTGTCGCCTTTCCCAGCGCTTGTTGGTTTTCACTGATCACCCCCAGTAGTTGGAGTGTAAATCGAGACCGACCTGCCGAACCACGGCAAATTCCGGCCCAAACGGCGGATAGGCGAAGAGTGATATTAGTACTCCGTACCTCGATATGTCGGAAAAGAAGAAGAAAAGAGAACATCCCAACGCGTGGCCAACACAGACAGCATGCGATCAATCCCGCGTAGAGGGAACATCTCTCTGGAATTCCGCGGATTAAGAGGCTCCACGACTTGATGATATTGGACCCGCTTGTGCTGTCCAATGCCGATCTCAAGACATGGACCGTATTGTCGTGCTTTTCCATTCCAGCCGAATCGGGGTCGGCTGGCTGGACCCCGACAGGACCCCGACAGGACCCGGGCGCCGACTTCTTGACCTCACGGGCTTCACGCTCGTCAAGCTGCGCAAACTGGTGGCGCTGGTAGATCTCAGCAGTCATACCCCAGGCGCCAAATAGTGTGGACTTCGGTCTCGCACATTACTGCATGTGATGCAGGTCGTGCGCCCCAGGTGCCCCTATCTCCCACGGTGACGCCAAGACCCTGACGGAAGCAAGTGGCTATTACGCGAGTGCGCAATGTCACGTACCTTGCTTGGGAATAGATGCTGCCATTAGGGCGTGACCATTGCGGACTTTTTGCTATGGTGTCATGCACCATTTGCTCCTGGTCGCCGCCCATAGCAGCCTATAGCCCGATCATACGCGCAAGCTTGTCTATGAGCCAAGGACGAACCCATTGCGGGGCGTTATGGGCGAACGTGTTCAGTACGGCTGAAGACGACATTTCTATGCGAGTGCAACATATGTGGGTTGAAACCGTCCAGGGCTATCAGGTACCTGGGTTCTGGGTAGGCAATTGGAGCACACTCAATCTGTGCTAGTTTCCTCTCTATCCGTACACGTAGAGCTCCCGCACTCATATCGAGTTTGACCCAAGGAAGTGCTGAAGTGGTTCTGCTGCAAGATCAAGTTATAACCCCGAATGTTAACAACCCAACCAGGCAAATCTCTACTGCCAATTTCTAGTCATTTTGGTCTGATCGACTTTTTTCCCTTTTTGTTCTCCTCGACCCTTTTCAATTCATGCGTGTACTGTATAGCCAGAGCCATCACCCTCCACTTCCCGATCACTGCTACGGCAACATTGAAGGCCAAGACATTGTGTGGGGTAACCTGGTAGTAGTTAAAACCTAAATCCTGACCTGTCGTGTTGATGCTAGGCAGTGCTACGCGATTATTAAGCGTAGCGAGGAGGTTGCCCTGAAGCGAAGATAAGTCTAGATTTAAATCCTATTCAGGGACTAGCTAGTTAATGTGTCTTTAGATAGACTGTACGTACTATTGATACATACTCCGTACCTTTAATAAGTTATGGCGGACGTTCATTAACGTAATTCGCTCTGCGCTCGTCGTTACGTCTTTTAATCGCTTTGCTTAAGGGCAACTTCCTCGCTACACTTATTCCTTGACCATAGGATTTAAGCTCACGATGAGAGCTTCAATGTTACTTACCCTACAGCATAGAGATTCCACATTGCTCCTACGGTCACAGACTATTTTTAATGTTGTCCTGCACTACTGACACCTTGTACTACAGTAGCAGCTCCAAAGTTGGCCTTGTCCCGAGGAGAAGGGGCATCACTTGAGCAGTTATATCCTCGGGAAGTGGGCTTCCTTGCCTTGCTTGGATACCTACCTAGGTACTGTCTGCACGCCGCGACTTCCGGGAAGACCACGGGGAGTGGGCACTTTCCCCGGATTTTTTACGGCGGTTAAACTGGAACCGGGTAGGTACAGAGTTTGGTACTCGGCTGGTCTCGCCTGGGCATCAGCCACCGAGTCTTGTGGGTTCTGGGATACCTTGTTGGGGCATATGTTATTACTGGGTCGGAGTTTGGGTAAGTACTTACCTAGGTAGTCTACAGGTCTTGCTCCTCCTCACGGTTGACCTTGTAGCAGCAGCCGTCCTTGCCGGGTTCAGTGTCGGCTCCGAAATCAAATGCAGCGGGCGTGCACAAGGATTTGTATGCGGTCGACTTCTCCCCGGTCCTGAAGACCAGATACACATGTACCTAGGTATATATACCTGATCACTCCAACTCCCTGCTGTCCTTGCTCGTTACCTTGTCCTTCCAATTTCACATAGCACTCAGGCAAGAACAAAGCAAGACATTTCTTCCGAGTAAAATTAAGCTGGTCGGGAAAGATGGCAGGCGACAATATTGCACCAGCAGCCCTACGATCTGACGAGTACAAGGATCAAAAGGCCGAACAAGTAAGGCAGGGAACCCTCGGCAACGTTCGACTTCGCCATCACGAGACCAACGTGATAATCCTCATTCCAACTCCAAGCAATGACCCTAATGACCCCCTGAATTGGTACGTTGACTGGCGTTTGGACTTCCCTCTTGGTATGCCTCAAAGAGCTGACCAGCTCAGGCCGCAATGGTACAAGAAGTGCATAGCCGTCCTCATCTGCGTGGCTATGCTCATGTGTACTTTTCTCGCGGCAGGACCGTCCGTCACCATCGTCAACACGACCCTGGACTTTTTCCCGGCGTCGCCTCCTACCGTCGATCCAGCAGGCTTCAGCGCCAACATCTCCAAGGTCGCCTACTTCTTCAGCACCACCGCGCTGCTTCAGGGAATCGGTAACTTCATATGGGTGCCCCTGGCGAACAAATACGGGCGTCGTCCTGTCTATGTGGCTAGCTATGTGAGTTCTAGATGATTCCTACAGTTTGTGCTCAAGTGTCTTGAAGCCGTCCCATATCCTATACTTGTCCTGGTGTTCACGAGCATCACATGTGCATGGCAAGCAATCCCAACCTTCTGGTATATGCATCATCTTGACCGACTCTCACCTGCACGATTTTCTAAAGTTCTGTCTGGACGGGCTTCGTGTTTGTAGTACCTACCCTAGGTATCTTGGCTGACGCCGGGGACCTTTCGTTTTGTCATCTGGTGCAATTTGCTAACCATCCTGTCGAAGACTTTATACCTTGCCACCGCCATCTGGGCGTCATTGGAACATTCTTATAGCGGATTCTTGGCTGCAAGGATCCTTATGGGCTTTGCTTCCGGAGCAGCAGAGACCATTGCACCTGTGACCATCTCAGACCTATTTTTTCTCCACGAGCGTGGTGCCGTCATGGCCCTCTACACGTCGTTTTTGTCAGCAGGTGTGGGCTTTGGCATGGTCATTGCTGGGTAAGTGAACAAAACGACTGGAATTGGACATCTGGAGTGTGCCAGACCTAATGCGCGTTTAGCCTCATTACTATCCACAACGGCTGGCGTGTGATTTATGAGGTGGCGGCAGGCCTCATCGGGTTCCTCCTCCTCGTCGCTTTCTTTGCCTTCCCTGAGACCGCTTTCATCCGTGAGGACGTAGCTGTCGGCAACAGCCAGCCCCTGCAGCCGCTGTCAAGCGGGTATGGATCCGAGAAAACTCACCACACGGCAGACCGCGTCTCAGACATTGAAGCTGTGCCTCGCTCTCAGCAGACTCACCCCAAGAAGAAGAAGAAGACGTACTTGCAGAGTCTGAGTCTCTACAACAGTACCTTTACGTCAGAGCCCCTCTACAAGATCTTGGTGCGCCCTTTCGGACTCATACTCCTGCCACCTATACTCTGGGCCGCCCTCGTCGAGTCCGTTACCATCGGGTTTCTCGTCGCCGTCACGTCCAACGTCGACCCTGCCTTCCATTCCGCGTACAACTTCGAGGCCTGGCAGGTCGGCCTCTGCTTTATAGCTTCCTGTCTCGGCTCCGCGATTGGCATCCCTGCCGGCGGAAAGCTTGGTGACGTGGTGGCAGACCATTTCACCAAGAAGAACGGCGGCATCCGGGAGCCTGAGATGAGACTGCCTGCTATATTGCCCAGTCTGATTACCACGCCATTGGCCCTGGTGCTGTATGGCGTGGGTATCCAGAACAAGCTTCATTGGATCTGCCCAACCATTGGGCTGGGTCTATGTGAGTGTAGAACTGGATGGTAATAACTATTGCACGGATTAAAATACTGACACCGAAGCAACCAGTGAACTTCTCGGTTGTACAGGCCACGAACATTGCGCTGGTCTATGTGATCGATTCTTACCGCCCTGTCGCTGGTGAGGTGACGCTGGCCGTCATGGGATTCAAATGTGAGTAATCTTTTTCTCAGCGCCTCCTTTACCCCAAGGCTAATCAAAATCTGCGCAGCCCTTTTCGGCTTCCTGCTCTCGTTTTACACAAACCCGTGGGTCGCCCAGTCGGGGTACCTCAACGCCTACGGCGCGATGGCGGGCATCTCGGCTGCCATCCTCGTCCTCTGGGTACCGCTATATGTCTGGGGCCGGCATATCCGCCACGTCACCTGGTCGTGGCCCGTCATTTCCTACGTCCACTGGAGCGGAGATCGGGAAGTTGGCGAGTGAACAGAGCTGCTATTCAATTACGTTTGTTTTGTGACTCGGCTGTCACGCCTGCCTGTGGTTTCCCGACGAGGATTGATTCGTACCGCAATTTCACGTGCTACGATATGCATGTGTGTGAATTTGGAAATGCCCAGAATCGAAGTTGTACATGAGGCAAAAATGCCAATTTACAGCATGCGCACCTACCTCTAGAGCTGGATAGGTGTGCATGCTGTGCTGGTGAGCTCAAAGAAGAATTGATCTGTTGAAGTGCACTTGCGAGACCGGAATTGAGTGCATAGCATGTTCAAGATCTTATCATCATTACCCGTCCGTCACTTGTCACATGTAGGACCGATATGCAGGCACTGATGCGATATACAGCGTCTCACGCAGCCTTCGACCTACAGTGATAACCCGCCGTCCAAGACCATGTTCTGTCCTGTGACGCTCTTATTCTTTACATATGTCAGAACCTGCTCCGCTACATCTTCGACTGCGGCCAACCGTTTCAGCTTGGACGCCTCAGTCATCGCCTGTATCCTCTCGGGAGGGAATCTCAGTCCCCATTCCTGATGTGTCAAGCACGTTAGAAGTGAGCCCGTTTCGTTGTTTTGGGAAAAGAGGGGGCTTTTGCCCACCAAAAGACCAGACGAAAAAAGGAAAAAAGGAAAAAAGAAAAAAAAAGAAGAAGGAAAAAAAAGGGGGGGGGTTAAACATGTGGCAGAATGTTGACTCACCGTCAGCAACAAGCCAGGGCTCACACTGTTCACCCTCACCTTGGGCGCGGCGAGCATGGCCAACGCCTTGGCAAGATGCAGGTGGGCGGCCTTGGTGACAGCATAGGCGAGGGAGCTCCCGCTGACCTTGACGCCCGCCAGGCTCGCGGTGGTGACAAAACACCCGCTCTCCTGGGAACCACCGTCATCGTCGTCCCATCCGGCCGAGAGATACGGCTTCGCGGCATGCATCAGCCACAGGTGGCTCTTGACATTGACGGTAAAACACCTGTCCCAGTCCTCATCGACCATGTTATCCTCGAGGTCGTAAAGGTTCCGCATGTGCGTCCAGCCGCCGTTGCTAAAGACAACGTCCAGGCGTTGTCGCTTTCCCTCGCCCTCGCCCTCGCCCTCAACCCCGCCGCCGGAAGGGCACATGACGTCCACGGCCTCCTCGACCAGCCGCTCCACGTCGGGCCGGGACGCGAGGTCCGCCTTGACGGCGTGGTAGTCGACCCTCCCCTCGGCGGGCGCCAGGGTGCTGATAGACTTTAGCTTCGACACCAGCTCTTCGGCGCGCTGGGCGTTACTGGCGTAGTTGATAACCACACGCATGCCGTTGCGGGCGAAGAGTTCGGCCACGCAGGCTCCGAGTCCGGCTGAGCCAGCGGTGATAAGGGCGATGGGAGGGCGTGGCGAAGCCATGGCCGGAATATAAGCTGTCGGTGCTGTAAGCTATGTGCGGACGAAATGAGTGAGACTACTGTTTCGTAGTGGCGAGGTTGAGATATACTTCAAATGTTGAGCGTCTCCACGCGGATCCACAGCAGAGACACTTCTTACCCTTCACCTTCCCCTTTTGGACAAGAGATGAGCAATGATTCGCTGTGTGTCAAAGGGGATCTTGGGTTTTCAAGCTCGATCTCGAGGTTCCCTGCGAGCCGGTCTGGTTGCTTAAAATGAATTTTGCCAGCTCATAGGCGAGAATGGGGTTGATCAAGTCTGAGTCCCACCTCGAGTTCGGCCGGGGTACAGTACCTAGGTATGTACTGTGTAGTGTAGTCGCTCGGGTGGGGGCTCCGTTCACAGATCTTCACTCAGTAAGCACTTAAGAGTACGGTACCTAGTATCCGTGGTAACCGGACAAACGAATAAGACTTTTGGCCTGTTATATCATTGCTTACATTTACAGTGTTTGATTGGTAAATCCGGTTACCAGGTGCACCCAGTTACTAGGTACCACACTCTAATAATAAGTGCCAGAGTGTCTAGACCCAGATTGCTCAGGCATGGCTGGCATGTGCACTCGGAAGATCGATATCAGCAACGCGAGAGAGTCATTCACTGTCCCACGCTCTACCCACGTCGCTGTCACCGCCTGACGCCAGCAGCTGAACGTGCGTGTCGTCCGGGCGCAAGAATGCCACAATGTGGACCCGGATCTCCTTTCATAGGAACAGGAGCACCACAACAAGAAGAAGAAAATAACCCTCCAAGATGCAGGGCCTGACGGCGCTTACGTGTGGCGTGCCAGGCGTGCCTCGGTGGGAAGTTCCCACACCAGGGGTCTTCTCCTCCATCCTTGTCCGAGGGGATAATGGAGTAGGGGTGGGGGTGGAGGGGCGAGGGCCTCCCAGGCTCCTCGAGACCCCCAGCCTGTGCTCAGCCACTCCTGACCCTTACTGTGGTATTACTATTAGTGTAGCAAGAAAGGGACTGCAGCGTGGCAGCGTGGCAGCGTGTGGCAGCGTGGCACAATCTCACGGCAGATCCAACTTGACGACCATCCTCTCCGCCACGGTGCACCCATCCATTCTCCTCTACTATTGAGCCCCCTCGAAGATCGAAAGATCGAAAGATCGAGCTCTCGCACTTAAGCCTCTTCTTGCCGCAACCAGCACCCTGCATATACGCAGTGAAACCCCCTTTACACAACGCCCCAACACGAGACAAACACGCGCCGCCGCCCATTGCGAATCAGAGCAGCCCAGGTGTACACCACCTGCCCAAGGGCTGATGATCATGGCCCTCTGCCAACTGACACACCTTTAGCAGAGACGCCTGCAGACATCGGGAATCAGGAAGCTCAGATCGCCCCCATCAGACTTCAGGACGGCACTGCCGGACTCAGGCGCGGTCTTGCTGCACGGTGTACCTACGTCTTGGTCAACGACGCTAGTGTGGGCAAGACCGTGCGTCCTACCAAGCCTTCTTTCTGTTCTCTCGACTTAGTGTACACAGTATTACCTTCGTGCCGGTTGCCGTGCCCATTGTTGCCCCTTCCTCCCGGGGAACTTTTTGGTCCTGGGCCAGCCCAACTTTGGTACTGTCCAGTGTTTGGCCCTGCCACCGCCCCACGAGATAGGCTTTGCAGATGGCCCATGGGTCGGTCGCCTACCCATGATACAGGGAGTGCCTCGGCCCTTGGTGTCTGTCCCTGGTCGGACTGGTGGGATGCCTCTCTTTGCTGCAGGAAGATCGGTTCCACCAATCCCTCACTCGCATAATCTTTGCCCGAGTGCGCCACTCTGGCACTTGGCTGCCAAAACGAATTACCGTTTTCTTACTCGCATGCAGATAAAGTGTTCAGCCCTGATCTTGCATGAGTACAAATGGCTCGGTCTCACGGTAGCCTCTCAATATGACAGCCAGCCACTCTCTATCTCCAACACTCGCATGAGCCACTCACTATGCAGTCAGAGTAAATAGTTAGACTCGGTCTCGCCAGCAAATTTGCATTTCCCCATCAGGCTTCCCCCCTGCCTTTTATCCCTCCTCAACATGCATGACAGAAAGAAGTCTTGGTAAATGTTCTAGACTGCTTGTGTTAGAGTGGGTGTTGAAGGAGAAAACCCTATCCCAGGCTTGGTGTCTGAAGGTTGTCGGAAAATGAGAAGTTGCATATATATCTCACTGATGAGATTTCTGGAAGTGGACAGTGTGTTTGATACCAACGACTTTCTGTTTTGTGTTGACAGTCTCGAGCAGACCTCGGGAGTCTATTTCCCGGGGTGCTAATATGGCAGGTCCTTCCATTCTGTATTGTTGTGGCTCCGAAATGCTTTTCAGAGAGTATGTTGGGAAGAACACACTGCAATGTGCTGGCCAGGTATCTTTAATTACATTTTGCCCCATCATCCGTCGCTGAGCATCGTGGAAGCTCGCTGCACCCATTTCTGTAAAATGCCAGCTGGCTACCCTAGAAAATCCAGTGTGAACTGGAAATGTCGGCAGATTGCTGTCAGGTCAACCGCATGACGGGTAGTTGAACTGGTCTCCAAACAACGCTCAAATGCTCAATTAGAGAGTTAACTGTTTCCCCATCTGAATTCGAGGAGGCATTGTTTGCACTTTTTGAATGAAGCGCTCCTTCCATACCATTCATTGTTTGACTGACTGCCTCTACATCAACCTCTCTAATTTCCACTTAACCTCTCTTTTTGTGGTTGACCGGTCTCTCGTCAGTCTCTCTGCCAGTGCCAATCCAACAAACGAGTCGATGTTGACCTGTCTCCCTTTCTGCAACAACCTTTCGCCCCTACTATTGCCACTTTCCTGAACCAATCCACGATGAGCGCAAAGAGTAAGAGCAAAGGAAAAAGCAAGACTCGTGCCTCAGGCTTCGAGGATGGCTTCGCTGATCCTCCTGTCACTCCGATGGAGTATGCGGCTGAGAGGAAGATCTACGACCCGTATGTCCCCCATATCTCTGCTGTTGGGCACACTTTGGCTAATTTCAATACAAGGGCACGACCTTTTTCTGAGTGAGCACATCGCGACCTTCGAGCTTTCCAAAGCCATTTTCAAATGACTGATAATGCAACGTCTAAACAGCCGAATCGAGGAGTGTATCCAGCGGTACATGTCGCGTCGCCGACTCACCAACGAACGCAGGACGCTGTTCACCAAGTACCTGGCCCTCGGTGGCGTGGATACAGACCAGCGCCAGTTCACTGGTACAGCGAAACACGTCAAGGATATGAAGGAGGATGACGAGTACGATGCTGACAACTTCCGCGAGGTGACGGCTAACGAGGGTCTGTCCCGCGACTGGGAAGAGATGGGAAAGTACTACAATCCGCACTATCCTGAGCACTGGGACGTGGATTTCGCTGGCGTGGTGGCCGGCTTCCTGTGAGTCTGACCCTGCTATCACCGGGGGACATTATTTATCCCAGACACTGACATAGATGGCCACAAAACAGCGGTGACTGGCTTCCCAGGACATGGGGTCTGTCGGTTCATGACAACAAGCTCGCGGCCGACACCATCCTCAATTTCCTGCGATACATACAGCACCACGACGTCTGCCCCGAGTACGCAGACAATCTCTTCCAGGCTCGCAAGATTTGTGAGCTGTCTTGTACGGAGATCCCTCGGGTCGGCGAGGTTAGCCGTGCCATGCCAGGGGACTTCAATCTTGCTTGCCAGGTCCTCTTCTGCAGCGCCAGAAATGCCAGCAGTGTTTCTTTGGGGTCTACCGACTCCAAGAATCTGCCCAACGATATGGCGACTTGGGACGTCGAAACGAACTGCTGGGACACAGGCATCAGTGCCCCCAAAGATTTTGACGCCGAGCGTATTTTCAAAGCCACCATCTCTGTCCATGAACCCGGCCTGATCAGCCGTGTCCTTCAGCACACCTGTGATCCAATTCGAGTGGTCAACACGTACGAGGATGCCTTCGACGTCAAGGATATTATACCTCCCAGTGACAGCATCACCGACATCTACAACGGGATCAAGAGCAAGGCTGGAAAGACCCGCACCATCAAGCCCGTCGGCCGCGCCGTTCTGATCCCCTCCATCATTGAGGACGGCTGGGACAACCACCCGACCATGGCCGAGGGCCGTAGCGACGAGGGCAAGCCTGTATCTCTTTACTTGGAGGATACCATACTGGCCAATCTGAAAGAGGGTATGAAGCTGCGCCTGACGATCTCTCAGCTGAACATCATGGGCGGAGGCAACAGCAGCAGCGGTGGTGGTGACGGCATCCGCTTCATCAGGGCGTGGTCCGAGGTCCTGCCCAGCTTCCACACCTTCCTGCCCCAGTCGCTCATGCAGCACTACAAGAGGCCCCGGCTCAGCGACCGGCCCCCGCCGTCGGTGGACGATCCTGATGCTGAGGATCGCGCCTTTCTCGAGGAGGCCGAGGCGGAGACCAAGGAGGCAGAGAAGGCCGAGCGGCGGGCGGACTCCGAGCTGGACCGCCAGATGAAGGAGCAGGAGCAGGCCGAGGCGCTGTTGAAGGTCATGGAGAGGGTTAAGGTGGACGAGTGATTCCACCAACACGACTAGTGCACGGCGGTTAATTCTGCTCGAGATTCCTGGTGGCTTGTGTGTTGCCGGTCCAGTGAGTGGTCAGACAGTCCACAGATAGGATCGGCAAGCTTCTAGGGTTGTGGCTCTTTTCCCCACAACGGCGCAGAAGACAGCTTCACAACTACCAGACCGGTAGGTCCTCAACCGAGAGGAGGAAAATGCCTCGGACTGAACTAGATGGGAACAAGCGCCAGTTTGGAAGCTTAGAGTTAGGAGTGTCAGTCAGATGGCGCTAGCAATTCCAATGGTCCAACAGGCAAAACGTATCAAATGCTATCGTGCTTAGTCGGTGTGTTCTGCTGGGAATCCCGACGGCATATTCAAGGCGTCGATGGCCACGCTCTTCTAGACTTGGACGACCTCATAAGACCAAAATTTGATGGCCCAGAGAAATATATAAATAAGTAACAGTTCTGCCCCGCCAGCACTCATGCGGAACAGTTGCATCCCACCAACATCCAGAGTCCCCATGCCGACCTCCCCAGGAACGCCATCCAATGCAAATTCAAATGCGTGTATGTCATAAAACGAGTGAGTCGTGAAGCCTGAACAGGCTGGCGATCATTCAAAGTTGGGCCACTCGCCCTCGTCTTCCGTGAGTAAAGAGACGTGTGTCGCCCCAACCGGCGTGGTCTGGTGCCTCTCCTGTCCGCCCCCCCCCCCTTCTAGCAACTCCATGAGTTCCTGCCTGGCCTCCGCGCATACCAACAAAGCCGCTATCGCGCACTTGGTTCGCTACGCTATGGCCATGAAACACCCGAGACCAATCATTTCATTTTCGGCCACCTTGTTACCGAGCCTGATCCTGGATCTTGTTGTCGCCCATGACGACCTGGGCGTAACTCGGCGGAGGCTGGTCGTCGCTCGAGGGTGGCGGCGCGGAGGACGAGCCGGCCTGGCTGTTGCCGCCGCCTTGGGACGTGCCGTAGCTCATGTTCCCCTGGCGCGCGGGCTTGGGCTGCTTGCCCTGGCCACGGGGCCGCTGTGACCTATGGCCGTCGTCATCCTGCGAGACGACTATGTAGGCGACGCGGCCATGCTCGGAGTCGCGGACGCGCTCGTAGTCGCCGTAGTCGGGCTCGGGGAACTTGGCGATGATGTACCAGGCGTGGAGGAGGCCAGGGAGGAAGCCGAGGACGCACAGGAGGATGTTGATGACCGAGTCGGCGCTGCAGATCCCGCACTTGACCCAGACTGCAGACGGGATGGTTAGTAACCGCACAAGTTATCTCGAAGCACGCGAGTAGCACGGGCGGGTCACGCCTGGTGGGGGCCGGAGAGGGGGTGGCTTACCAGGTAAAGGCGGGAAGAGAATGGCGAGGAAGCCAAGGAAGATGTCGGAGGAGCACATTGTGGTGCGCAGTCGAAGTCCAAGTGTTGACTAGAAGATGATAATCTAGAAAATGAAAATGTTATGAAAAGCACGATTTTGTTGTTGACGTGCAGTTGTTGCTCCGTTATCCGGAGCACGAGTGGATGAGGGGTTCAATGTTGTAGGAGAGAAGTCAGGTGGGAACTGGAAGCGGAACGCGGCTCGAGAATCCACAGTCGAGAAGGAATGGGTCACTGGGGGATGGTCATACGTTGGCCTGGGTGGGTAAGCCCAGGCTGCCAGGCTGAAGGAGGGAGGGACTGAGGCTGTGAGGTCATGTTTCCTCGCGGGTGGCAGTGTTGAGCCGGTGGTACGCAAGCGGGGCGGCTGAAGGTTGAGGCTTCAATGTTGTCAAGCACCTACGTAACCACGGCCTAGCCACACTAGGCCTGGGGTCTCATGCCTGGTACTAGTTCGGGAACAACGGCCTTCTGTGTTCGGTTTTCGTGATAGTGTACGCAAGCAGTGCGGTCGTGATCATACATGCAAGGATGTTTGGCTAGCAAATGCCAGGCACAGACTTGGCACATATGTCTGCAACTGTCAAAGTTTCGAGAGGGAGAAGAGCTGCCGAAATGGGAGGATGCAGCAGCTGTGATATTCAACCAAGCATTCAGGCATTAAATAATTGCACCCCAAGACAGACAGTATGGCACATTTATTACGTACTTAAGTAGGTACTGTACTGTCTGGTAGGAACTGGAGTCCCTGTTATTCCACATACAATTACCTCTGGTCTCCGGGAATATACCTACCTACATAGGTACCTAGGTAGGTAATGTAGGTACCAAGATAAACAACAACAGCTTCCAGTGTTTAGTGAGCTCTAGTCAGTGTCTGATGCAAAAACATCCTGTCGACTAGAACGATGTCTGACAGTGCAGCGCCCAGAGATCAATCATGTGCCAGACCAGGCTTTCAGAGCATCACCAATACGAATCACCCGACAGTCGAGTTTATCTTGTCGTGCCTGCTTCACATGTAATTTTCAACGGTCTGAACGGTGGCATTTATCCTGTGCAATATATCACTGGGCGCCACGTGCATTATTGAAAGTCACACCAATACTGAAGTACTTCTTAAAATATTATGAAATGCAAAGCAACCTCTGACTTGACTACTGTCTTCCTACTGAACTATGAGCAAATACCAAAGTCGGTCATCTTATGGGGTCCGTCAAGATTGAAGCTATCACGAGATGCAGACGAGTCTGACCCTTTTGAGGAGTACATCAGAGTGCCTTCGCTGTGTGACTCAGGCCTTCAGAATGCCCGCAATAGGCAATAATTACTGTGTAAGGGCCATATCAATGGTTCTCTTATGTATACGCGCAAGAGCTGGCTGTGCTTTCATATTCAACTTTTCGAAGATGTAGTGGGGGTCGTCATGTACTGTCATTGATGTGAGGTGGAGGTTTGCGGATAAGCTGGTTGCTAGCGCAGATCTGTCAGTCACATCCCTGTAAGGCTTTCTACGGAAGCAGGGTAGACTGCATAGCTCCGCCAAAACCTCACATCTGTCAACCATCCGTTTCCCAACCTCGCCGTCTCCCCCTTCACCGTTGTGCCACACCACCATGGATGATTTGGCAGCCCTCGAGTCCCTGGAGCAGCTATCGCTCGTCTCCAAGATATCATCAGAGCTGCAAAACCATCTAGGAATCCCCGACAACGACGCCCGCAAGACCCTTGCCGAGTTCGTCATCGCGAAACGCTTAGAATGCGACACCCTGGATGACTTCAAGAAGATGCTGCCCAGCATGGGCGCATCTTCCTTACCAAACAGTCTGGTCGAGAGCGTGGACCGTCATGTCTGCACGATGCACCCCAAGATGAAGGGCAGGGCCCAACAGGAGGACAAGCCGACACGCACCATCCAGGAGAAGGAGCAGATATTCAAGGGCCTGAGCCTGCCAGACAAGGATCCGGTGGGCAGCGGAATAGCCGAGATCGACGATACCATGGCTCTCCTCGAAGGCCTGGAGGGGAAGACGAAACAGGACGGCTCGAAAGGCAGGAAACGCAGCCGAAGCCCAGAAGACGACGGATCCCACAGGCGAAGGAAAGATCGCTACCGAGAACGGGACAACGACCCATATGAAGACGGTTATGACAGGGGACGCTCCCGAAAGTACGATGACACGAACGGAGATGGCCGCAGGAAGCACAGGAGACGGGGGCGCTACGACGACGAGTACGAAGACAATGACGATCAATTTCGACGACCTCCACCGCAGGAGCTCGATGATACCCCACAGCTTTACAAAGTCTACGATGGTCATGTCACGGGCATCAAGGATTTTGGCGCTTTTGTCAATATCCATGGGATAAAAGGGAAGGCCGACGGTCTCGTGCACGTATCTGCACTGGTCGAGGGCCAGCGGGTAAATCACCCCTCCGATCTCGTTGCGAAAGGCCAGAACGTGAAGGTCAAAGTCACCAAACTCGAGGGAAACCGGATCGGACTCTCCATGAAGGACGTGGATCAGGAAACCGGCGATGACCTCGCTCCACAGGCAAGAATACAGTCCGGGGCTAATTCGATGGCTCTGGGCAGCGCGAGCTCCATGCCGAGCAGCCTCCCACCCAACGGTTTTGGCACACAGAAGCGACATAAGAAGCGTATGACGTCGCCTGAAAGGTGGGAAATACGTCAGCTGATCGCCTCTGGGGTCGTCAAGGCTTCCGATTATCCTGATCTGGAGGAGGACTACAATGCAACACTGACCGGCGAGGGTCAGATGGAGCTTGAGGAAGATGTGGATATTGAAATCCGGGACGAGGAGCCTCCATTCCTGGCTGGACAGACGAAGCAGAGTCTTGAGCTTTCACCAATCCGAATTGTCAAGGCACCCGATGGGTCACTAAACCGTGCGGCAATGTCCGGCACGAATCTTGCCAAAGAGAGGAAAGAAATGCGCCAGCAAGAGGCAGCGGCGAAGGAGGAGGACTCGAAGGTGGACCTGGCGACTCAGTGGCAGGATCCGATGGCAGATCCAGACAAGCGGAAATTTGCCAGTGATATGAGGCAGGCTAACGTGCGACAGAAGACGGATGCAGCTCCGGACTGGCGAAAAGCGATTGCACCGAAGGATGCGTCGATGGGCAAGCGATCAAATCTGAGCATAAAGCAGCAACGGGAGTCTTTACCCGTGTTCAACTTCAGGAGCCAACTCATACAGGCGATCAAGGACAACCAAATCATGATTGTGGTCGGAGAAACTGGTTCAGGAAAGACCACACAAATGACCCAGTACCTGGCAGAAGCTGGGTTCGGCGACAGAGGTATGATAGGCTGCACGCAACCTCGTCGAGTCGCGGCGATGAGCGTAGCGAAGCGTGTAGCAGAAGAAGTCGGGTGTGAGGTCGGCGCTGAAGTTGGGTACGCCATCCGGTTTGAAGACAAGACCAGCAAAGACACTGTCATCAAGTATATGACGGACGGTCATCTTCAGCGAGAGATCATCATGGATCCTGACCTCCAGAGATACTCAGTCATCATGTTGGACGAGGCCCACGAAAGGACGATCGCCACAGATGTGCTCTTCGGCTTGTTGAAGAAGACGGTTAAACGGCGCCCTGATCTCAAAATCATTGTCACCTCCGCTACATTGGATGCGGACAAGTTCTCTTCATATTTCAATGAGGCACCAATCTTCACCATTCCTGGAAGAACGTTTCCCGTGGAAGTCCTCTACTCGAAAGAGCCAGAGAGCGATTATCTGGACGCCGCACTGGTTACGGTCATGGAAATCCACCTCGCAGAACCGGCTGGAGACATTCTCGTTTTCCTTACGGGACAAGAAGAAATCGACACAGCCTGCGAAGTTCTATTCGAGCGGATGAAAGCCCTTGGTCCCAATGTCCCCGAGCTCATTATTCTGCCTGTCTACTCGGCACTGCCAAGCGAGATGCAGAGCAGGATCTTTGATCCCGCGCCCCCAGGGTGCAGGAAGGTCGTTCTGGCCACCAATATTGCTGAGACATCCATTACCATCGACGGCATCTACTATGTCGTTGACCCTGGCTTCGTCAAGCAGAATGCTTACGATCCAAAGCTGGGAATGGACTCCCTGGTTGTTGTACCCATCTCTCGGGCCAGTGCGCAACAGCGAGCAGGACGCGCAGGCAGAACCGGCCCAGGGAAATGCTTCAGGCTGTACACCCAGCAAGCATTCGAATCAGAGATGCTCCCTACAACAATACCCGAAATTCAAAGGCAGAATCTCGCACATACAATCTTGATGTTGAAAGCCTCGGGTATCAACGATCTGCTACATTTTGGTTTCATGGATCCGCCACCCATGAATACTATGCTTACGGCTTTGGAGGAACTATATGCACTATCCGCCCTGGACGACGAAGGACTACTCACTCGACTTGGTCGAAAGATGGCAGACTTTCCCGTCGACCCCTCACTGGCCAAGGCCCTTGTGTTCAGCGTTGACCTGGGCTGCTCCGATGAAATGCTCACCATCGTCTCCATGCTCAACATCCAAACCGTGTTCTACCGACCCAAGGAGAAACAATCCCAAGCTGACCAGAAGAAAGCCAAATTCCACGACCCGCATGGCGACCACCTCACGCTGCTCAATGTATACAACTCTTGGAAGCACAGCGGGTTCTCCAATCCTTGGTGTTTCGAGAACTTCATCCAGGCGCGGAGTGTGCGCCGTGCCAAGGACGTGCGGGATCAGCTCACCAAGATGATGCAGCGGTACCGCCACCCCATCACGTCGTGCGGCCGCGAAACAGAAAAGGTGCGGCGGGCACTGTGCTCTGGCTTCTTCCGCAACTCGGCCCGCAAGGACCCACAGGAGGGCTACAAGACGCTGATCGAGGGCACCAACGTCTACCTGCACCCCAGCTCCGCGCTGTTCGGCAAGAACGCCGAGTGGGTCATTTATCACTCGTTGGTCATGACCACCAAGGAGTACATGCACATCACGACGGCCATCGAGCCCAAGTGGCTGGTCGAGGCGGCCCCGACCTTCTTCAAGGTCGCTCCTTCCGACCAGCTCAGCAAGAGGAAGAAGGCCGAGAGGATCCAACCGCTGTACAACAAGTACCAGGGAGAAGACGATTGGCGGCTGAGTGCTCAGAGGAGGGGAGGGCGATCAGGCGGTGGTGGTGGCACATGGGGTTAGAATGCACATTGGGGAGAAGGAGTTAACTACGTACGATATATATCCTGCCAACAAAATTCGACACGCAAGGGGACTTCCTACAGTAGAGCAGTGATCAGTCTACGCCCACTGAAAAGTAACCAGGAGACGGTATCCCAGTAGAGGTTATGCCCCAGGTTGTCACTTGGAAGATTAGGAGGCTGTCTTGTAGGAGGTTAGCAGGTTGACCCATAGGAGGGTATACTACTGGAGGGAGTTCTCTGGAGGTCATTTCTTGCGATGTTGTCCTGTCGAAATGTATGAGATGGTCTTGCAGAAAGTGCTCTTGTAAGGAGGCATCGTACTCAAGGGTGTCCTGCCAGAGGCTATCATGCTGGAGGGAATCGTAGGGAGACGAGCAACCAATAGGGGCATTTATTTACATGTAGGCGTATTCTTGGAATTAATGCGAGTTAATATGCGGGTACACCTTAAGCTCCACCCTACAGTCACCCCATATAGGGTCAGTCATCTCACGGGTGAGCGGTCATGCAGAATATCACCTGCTACGATCGTTCTGGTACAATTACCAATAGCTTGTATGTGTGTATGTGTGTGTTTGTCATGCATAAGTCGCCCGCTAAGATTTGTGTTGATGGATTCCTTCCTCAACTGCACGCTACATACATTAGATATGATATTAGATATCTCGGGGCCAACCAGGTTAACAGCCACGTAGTAAATTAAACAAGCTGAGCCGTGGTTACCTGAGTCCGAGCATTTCCAGAATGTCATGACGGTGGAAGAAACTGCGGTTCCGCTTGCCGTAGATGTCTAGACAGAAAGTTAGCGACATCTAATAAGATGCTGATTGACGGGGTATCCATACACATCGGGATGCTGGAAGCGCAGATGACCACCTGTATGGCGCCAAGGGCGTTGAAGAGAGGCGTCGCCTTGGTGCCGTTGGTGATGAGCCACTCATAGGCCTTGAAGGTAAGACCAAAGCTGAACATGTTTTTGAAGATGATCATGCAGGTCAAACCTTCGATGGCGAGATCACGGTACGCATCTACAATGTAAAGACTGCTCGCAACAGCACCAATGACCATACCGCAGACCTCAAATGCAAAGAACGTGAGCGGCACCGCATACCCATACTTGCCGGCCAAGAGTCCGTCGGAGGCGGCGCCCCAGCCGAAGACGCCGATGCAACCAAAAATGAACTGCGGGATGACCAGGACGATGCGGAACTCGGGCTCGTAGACGCCGCCGTTGCGCCTGGTCATGACCTTTGCGGACCAGTCGGAGAGCCCGCCGGCGATGAGAAAGCCGAGGATGGCGCCGATGAAGGCGGCCGTGTAGGCGTAGCCGGTCTTGACCTCGTCCCACCACAGCGGGTAGCCCAGGAAGAAGGCGCCGAGGATGACGCCGATGAAGACGGTCCAGCCAATGAGGGTGCTGCCGATCAGGGTGGCCCACAGGAAGGCGGGCTGCAGGAAGAGCGGGAAGGGCCGCAGCGCGAGCTTCCAGAGGGCCTCGTCCGTCTTGCGGCCGTTGAAGAGGGCGAGGGACCGCAGGTAGCTGACCTTGGCCGGGACGGGCGCCGCGTTGCCGCCGGCCGTGGGGTCGGCGGCGTCTCCGTTGATGTACTTCTCAGAATCCTGGCTGTTGTTGTCCCGGGTCGATAAGGGGTGGTCATCGGCAGTTGCGACGCCGGCAGGGTTCTCCTGGGCGAGCATGTCCGTGTTGAGGTTGGTGTTCCGCGTGTAGGCCGTCTCGGGGCAGAACAAGATGATGGCCGGCAGGCACAAGGCGCAGAAGATGGCGGTCAGGTAGAAGGTCCACCACCAGTTCATCTCGTGGGTGATCTTGCCGACGACGATGGGCGTGAAGAAAGCACCGCCAAACACGGCTAGGTTCGTAAGGGCCATCCTACTGCCGCGCTGGTGCACAAAGTACAGGTCACCCACGGCAGCGTTGACCAGTGCCTCGTAGGGCGCGCAGCCGACGCCCTGGATAATGCGGGACCAGAGGAAGCTGTTATAATCCTTCTGGTAGCCGACATAGCCACCCCAGACGCTTGAGGCGACCAGGACGATCATGCCGAAGATAAAAGTGTGCCTCTTGCCCCAGACACGGCTCGATGGCACGAAGAATGCGCTCGCAACACCAGTGCCGAGCAGGAAATAGCCGGTCAGTACGGCGACGTCGGTGAAGTCATGGCTCATGTATAGCGACACGGTGACGGTGTTGGCGGCGAGAATGGGCCCGAGGGCGGTGGCGAAGATGGCTGAGAAGGAAAGAATGAAGGTGATGAGGTCGCGCTTCCACAGCGGCCAGTTGAGGGGGTCGTTGGGGTCGTCGGAAGGCTGGGGCACGAGGATGATGGGCACGGCGCCGCTGTTGTCGGTCTTCAGGCCGTGGACGCCCTGCGAGGCGTGCTGAGGCCGCTCGGGATCGTCAAAATAGCGGGTCGTCCCTGGGACAGAACAGAACAGTCAGTGGGTGAGGTCGGGGAGCACAGTCTTGGGCAGGGCGCGTACCTGGGACGTGGTCCATGACCCTGTCCTCGAGAATTCCCAGACCCATATTGGATGACAGTACTGGTAAATATAAAATGTCCTCGAGGTATCTGCAATGTTCAATGGTTACAGGTGGTCAGGAACCAAGCATGTTGATTGCTGGGATAGCCAGCGAACTTCGACAACCCTCTGCCAGCGAAGAAGGGGAGAAGTGGTCAATAAGGGCCTGTGCAAGAGTCGTGGGCGAGTCGTGGGCCAGGCCGGGAAGGTGCTGGCGTCCGTCCGGTGTTTTGGCTGTTGGATGTCTTGGCGCGGACCCTATTTTAGATTTAACGGTTGCAGGCTGCTGCAGCACAATGTGATTGAGCGCCGAGCGGGAGAGGCGTGTTCTCTTCAAAACTCTAATGGGCACCCAACCTGCCATCCAAAGCTCCTCCTGCTGCATCATTCCGTCATCTCGAGCGGCAGTGCTAGTGCACCGCAACACAAACCCACGAGCATGAGGATCCCTCGCACACGCACGATACGCTGTGTGCTGTGCCGTGCCGTTTTCGTGCGTGGTTGTTAGCAAGTCTGATGATTCACAGCCTGATTGCTCGGGCCACTTGTGTGTTGCGGGGGGATAGACAGGCAAACTGCCAGACTATGAACACGGGCGACAGTCGGGCATGTCATGCACCCCTGATCAATCGGCCGGCCATCGCGGCCGTCCGATGTGACGGCACTGAGGGACTGCCAATTGGCACACGGGCACAGTCTGTGAGTTTGGCTGCAGGAGCCTGTTTCTTCCGGCCTACCTCGCCATGTCGGCAGCTGCCATGTTTGTTCGGAAAATATTTCCGACTTCTTCACATGGCAGATATGACGAATTGAACGCAATGAGAAGAGCCAAATCTGATCATAGTCTACATCTATGGAGTACTGTACCAGCACGTTCCAGAGCACTTGTCGCGGGTGGGCCCGAGCTCCAGGGAACATTTGATGCACATGTGCAGGCTGAGTCTCTTCAGTGGGGCAGTGGAACCTCTGGCTCGGTGGAGAGTGGAGACCTCGTTGTTAAGGTTTAGCTGGAAATTGTCAATTTGCTTGGTATCTGCTGCTTTGGCTGCCACTTGCTGCCCGTGGTCTCGTCTTGACCTCAGCCGAGGGATCCGACTTGCTTTCTCCCCATTCCGACGATGCTTCAGCACAGCGCCGCCCGTGCAGGGAGTATCGCAGCAGCTAGCTCGGCATGGCATCGCGAGAAGCTTCAATCCAGCAACTTGTTTTCATGCAGGGAGAATTGTTATGTACTTCGCACGGCCAATTGTCCAGTCTGGGCCGAACTTGAGCCCGGTAGCCGACCATCTGAGTTTATTACCAGTCTCTCCATCCCCTCTGAAGGTAACGGCGTAAAAACTCGGGTTGGTGGCGTTGCTATAGCAGACAAAATTGACCAAGGATTCTCGGCTAGGCTATCTATCGCGTACCAACCTGTCGTTTATCACTAACACCGCGCGCTGCATAAACCGGGCGCCACCTTACTTCCCAATCCGTCTTGCTGTGGCCCTCGAAAAGACCCCCTGGGAATTAGTGCTCCTCCTTCCTTCCTTGCTTGCTTTCCGAGCTGGGTTAGCTTTACATGGATCTCGCCGCGCTGTTCCTCTCCAAAAGGCTACACCTTTCCCCACCCGCCCTTATTATTAGTCCCTTCCAACATCGAAGACAGAGCCGTTCGTCAGTGAATCACCGCCCCTCCTACTCTTCTTCAGCTCCAAGCTTCTCCATTGGCAGCGTTGGTCCCGCTCGAATACGTCTCCCAACCTCTCCTTAAGTATTGTAATATCAACGTACTGTCATCTCATTGCCATAATAAATCACTTGAGGAACAACATTTACTTGTACTTTGTACACACAACAGGCTCTGCCGGCATCTTTCACCCAACATGCTCTTCCCAACTGTCTCACTCTCGGCGGCCATCTTCGCCGGCCTGACCGTCGCACAATTCCAAGCTCTGCCCACTTGTGCTGTAAGTCTGACCTTCACATTCACTTGCCTCCTAGCTTGGGGGTCCATGCTCGACAACCGCAAACAGGTCCAGTCTTGGCGTTCCGTGACTGACTGACACCCAATCCCTCAACAGCAAGGCTGTGCCTCGCAGTTCTTCTCCGGCGGCTCTTACGGCGGGTGCGGCACCGACCCCAAGTGCATCTGCCAAAACCAGGACTTCATCGGAAACGTCGCCTGCTGTCTGATCGGCGCCTGCGGCGAGGCCGACCAGCAATCGGCCATCGACTTTGCCCAGCAGATCTGCAGCGCAAACGGCGTCGACGTCCCCGACCAGGTCAGCTGCCGGACCGCCTCGGGCGCGAGTGCCACCCCCACCGCCACTCCAACCGGCTCCTCCAGCAGCGCCACTGCCACTGCCACTGGCACTGGGGCCTCGGCCAGTGCCACCAGCTCAGGAACCACCGCTTCCCAGGCTTGGGCGCCGAGGCAGACTGCCGCCCTGGGTTTGGAGTTGCTTGGTGGGCTGGCAGCTGCTGGATTGGTGTTGCTGTAGAATGATGTGTCGATCAAGAGCTATGAAATAACAAAATTACGGTTGTCTGGGGGCTGGGTACGCGGTTGACGAAGCCTGTAATTTGCCCTGATCGATGGGGCTACAGAAGATGTATGTGCTCAAGTGTGCTCGTTCAATCGCACTATGTGTATAATGGGAATAAATATGGGAACGCGAGGTCTTTTGCCAACGACTACGGCCGTCGGCTATTTTTATTATTTGTACATCTTGGTCCAGAATACGGCTGCTAATGCCAGCTTCTCCTGAGTAAACCCATTAACCCAACAGTTGGGTACTCGATGAATGCACTCCACTCTCAGTACCACTGACAGGCTGTCTCTCACGTGTCCCGGCGTTTCGAAAACTGATTCACACTTGCCTTTTTTAGCAGCATGGTGCGGGCTCAGGAATCACTGATGCAAATCCAAATCAACACTGCTCTAATTTCTTTACTTAAGTACGTGGTTTCGTTCTTAATCCATAGACATCCAAGGCGGATATGGTCCCTTGACATGTACTGAAACCCCTGGTAAAAAAGTTCGAAATAGTATATAACACATGGCTTAAGGCTCGTGATGGTTGCATGGACAAGGCTTGTGTGAATTACTTCTGACGGCGCCCGTTCACTAGAGCCGTCGACACAAAAGTAGCTCAAGGGCCAAGTGGCCGGCGAGGAATCCTAAATCCTATATTGGCTGACTTGTACGTGAGGCACTTGAGGAAACAGGCTTGCCTAGGCTCCAGTAGGCGGACAAGCTGCGGGCATGTCAACTAGGACACAAGCAGAGCAGGGTACTTTAAGTTAGGTAGGGCTTCGGCCACAACTGTGTTTTTCCCTCCACCCCCTCCCCCCTCCCCCTACTGTTGATCGGTCAGGCTTCTTACCTATTAGTTTCTTCCTAAGCCCACAGCCCTTATAGAAAGACTTTAACATCTCTATACTTATTCCTATAGTTACTTCTTCGAGGGATATATACTAGCTTCTTTAAAACTTAAGATAAGCTTTTTTTCTTTAATAATAAGAGTATAAAAAAAAGAACTTAATATTTTATTCTTCTTACTTTTTAATTTATGAATAAATGAAGTATCTTTTTCTTTTATAATTTAAGTAGCTTTCTTTTCAAAATTCTTTTTAAATAAGTAATAAATTATATTTTAGCTTTTTAAAAGTTTAGTTTTAGCTTAAATACGGGTTATAAGTCTTAGCGTAGTTATTATATACTATATTATAGTATCTTAAGTTTATTATATAATCTCGAAGTTAATTTCTTTTTCAATTAGTTTATAATATATTTATTAGTAATATTAAGTAAAGTCTTTTACTTAAACTATTTATAAAGTTTCTTAATTTAATAAAAAAAATTAATCTTATTAAATAACTACTTTATTATAATTTATTTATTAGCTTATAAGCTACTTATAGTAATAATTCTAGTTAATATAATTATTAAAAGTAATACCTTCTAGCTATATTTATATAATATAAAGCTACAGCGATATACTAATAAAGACGAGCTTTTAATATTATATCTTTATAAATACTAAGTTTAAAGCGCTTACTACTATATGAAATAATTATATATACTTAGATTATTTATAAATTAAAGATAATCCTACTAAAATAATGTTATATAGTTAAATAATTAACGCTAAAGGTACTAATTAACGTCTTTATAATTTATTAAAATAATAATAAACGTATAATTCCTTATTTTAAAACTTTTAATTAACTAGTACTAAATATACTAGTTTCTAGTATTAAATCTTTTATTATTTTTTAAAAAATAAAATTTAATACTATTATTCGCTATTTTATTATTTCTATAACTATAATAAACTACTTTAAAGTAAAAAAAGTTTTTTTTAGTAAGAAACACGTGTATATATAGGGGTTAGTACGTTAGTAGAGTAGTTAACTTATATTAATTAATCTTACTATAAATTAAAAGTAGTAGTAGTAATTTCGCCGGTTGCTAAAACTTTACCTTTTTTCTTCTTATATACCTTTAAGTTACTCCTAGTTAAGATTCTAAATATCTTTAAAACTGTCTAACTCTGATGATTCTGAGGTACAATGTGTCTAGCTAAACCCCTCTGAATTCTTATTGCCTAGCTACATAACTGTTGTTACTTCCTTGACACTGTCGCATGTACTACAAGTACTTACTTGCACACTTTTGGTTTGGGTACATATGTAGTCTATCCATCCGGGGCTTACAAATTGAGGAGCCATGTATACCTGTAGATACGTATTTGCTCTAGTTTAATCCCTGACGACGTCTGGGTGCAGTCACATGCTGCTGCAGATGTTAAAAATGAGAAAAAAACGATTCTAGGACCATGTGAAGTATTTCAGATTTGATAGTTGCGAGATATTCCCCAGCCAGGGGGTTCACTGAAATTTAATGCATTCCAATGATTCTATCTGCTCTGAGCTGACCTCTTGGGCTCTCAAGGTTCCATGGGTTGCACTCAGATATGGCTGGCTCAGTCGACAGTTTAGGGTAGCTCAGGTATGTTTACCCGGGGGGCATCCGAAGGTCAGCCCCCCGGGTAGGCCACACAGATCAGTTACTGCATAGGTATCATTTGAATTATACAATCTGACAAACCTAGTATATTCCAATTCGTCTTATTCTTAGTATTTGCATATCTACTTGAGTAGTTAGTAGAAAGGTGAGCTTCCTGCGAAGGGAACTTTGGGATGGGTGGAGTGCTGTAGATTACACACCAGCTGGCCACAGCTGTGGGGCAGCTGCTCCTACCGGGATCACCAGCCCAAGCTGTGCGAGTCCGACAGTGTCCGCCCTGTCCAACATGGACTAACAACACCCTCTTTCGTCAACATCACCATGGATCAGTCACAGACTTTGCCGATACGCGGGCACGTTCGGAACAAGTCGTCCACGAGCAGACGTAAGTCGTTTTGCCATCAGCCTCCAAGCATGACCAAAATAGATGTTGCTCGAATGACGTCGATCTGCGCGATGAAGCCGCATGCACATCGCATCCACAGTCCCTGGCGGAGGACACCGGCTGATCTGATTTCTAGCAACGAGGCCTCGATCCTCGACCAAGGGCCCGCTCGATGTTGATGAGTGAGTCCCTCAGAGATTGGCTTGCTTGTATAGTGACTGAAGCCTGGAGCACAGCGACCCCCTGGCGTCGCCCTTGTCTCCTCAACGGGCAAAGCTTCTGGTTCCGTCTCGCCCACTGTCTCAGCGCGGCAGCCCACGAGTTTCTCTGGACAGGCCTCTCCCATCGCCTCGCTCACCTGGGCCCCGTCGGGTTGCCAGCCCAGCCATTCTACCACCCAAAGACTTCTCCTACCTGCTGCGGGCTGAGATCTACCACCCCTTGACGCCTGTCACAGTCCCGCCCCCCTTCCGTAATTCAAGCAAGCAGCCGCCCCCGGATTCGCCCATCGATGAGTTACTTTCTAGAGGCCACTTCCGTGCCGCGGCCATCGCAGCCGTCCAGGCGCTGACCGGCACCGGAGGCCAACCCGCGCCGGCACCTACGGACTATGCCAGGATATTCGAGCTGCTCTACGTGCGTTTGTCATGCCTGACGCTCATAGATTCTACCCAGATTGCAGCCCAAGAGGTTCGAGCTCTTGAAGATGTCAATAGCGCCATATACATGGACGAGATATCTGGCACCCATCTCGTGCCCTGGGACCTACGTGTCTTGGTCGTCCGCCTGCAAGCCCTGGGTTTCGGAGACCCTAGGAGGGCCATCATGAGCTACTTCGATCTTGCTAGGGAGGCTCGAGCCGGGATAGCGACGGCACTAGCTACTCACAACAATTCAGCCAGTGAGGTCTGGAAAGACCGGCTAGTGGACCTGGGCATGAAGGTGGCTGGCGCAATGATCGAGATGGATGACCTTGCAGGTGCAGCACATCATCTTGCAGGCCTGAAGAATCGCCCAGATGGGAAGCTGAACATCGCAAAGGCCCTGCTGTGGCTGCATCTCGGCAACATCGATGCTGCCAGACAGTGTGTCAAGGATGGCGAGCCTGGCGATAGGATCACATCCGCCTTGTGCTGTATGGCTGATGGAGAATACGACACTGCCCTTTCAACATGGAAGGAACTCCGAGACGAACTGGGCGATGACGAGATGATTGCTGTCAATTTGGCTGTGTCGCTGCTCTACACGGGCAGAATGGAAGAGGTACAGTTGGTTTCTTGTCCACTTGCATGCATCGAAGCTAACTCGTAACAGGGACGCGAGATACTGGAGGGCTTGGTTGACCGCGGGTTCTCCTCGCATACCCTGTTGTTCAACCTGGCGACAATATTCGAACTTTGCACTGATAGATCACGGAGCTTGAAGACCAAGCTCGTGGAACGAGTGGCTGCGTTGGAGCCTTCGCCCTCGGGGTGGGAGAAGGCAAATAGTGACTTTAAACTTTGAAATCACATAGCCATGGGGCATTAGAGACTGAATCAAGACCATCATCGCCCTGATTGCAGGACCTGCCTGCCCATAATGCATTGCTGGGACTGGTGGCAAGCAAACTGGCCATATGCTATGACCGCCAATGATACCGGTATATCCCATTCGCTCGAAACAACAACCCGTATGCGCCGAAGAAAACCAAGCCTAGCCGTCCCTCTGAGCCCCTCCCTCCTAGATAATGCAGCAGTCGCAAGGCAGAGGGCACGGGACACAGAAACAGAAGCGTCCCGGGCAACACCGGCTGCGGTCTCCACCTCGCATCCGAGGAGTCGTGTCAGCAATGGTGTGCGGTCGCTGCGGGTCTGTGCATGCAGGGTCAGCTCTGAGCGTTACTTGAAGATGGCATCATTCTGAGAAGAGAGAAAGAATCTTACCCATCGGCGGTGAGACCCTTGGCTGTGTAATTTGTATCGTTGGGGGTGGCGCGGGGAGACTCTGCTCGTCCACCGCATCGGGCTGAGGTTGGTTCTCCGCTGGAGACATTGTGCTGATCGGTTGTGTGGAGGAAGTGGTCCGTGAGAGGTGAGGTGGGCGCTGACTTACTTTGCCTTGACCACAGGATGTTTTGTGTAGCAAGCACTTGGTTCTCTGGTGATTGCTGCTGAAGGTGGAGGAGGAGTGACAAGCCGGAAATGAACAGAACAGAAATTACGCATGTATAATAAATCAGTCACTGGAACGAGAGCTGGGCTTGGTCGGCCTTTTCAAATGGATGCGGTCGGCTCACTGGAGCTCTCAAATCAACCGCAGCGTCATCCCCCACCCTGCCACCTTTCAGGCCGAGTCAGGCCTTAGCGACCATGCCCCCCCCCCCCATCAGCCCCTATAATCCGTGGCTGAGAGGCGTCGCAGTTTCATGCTGTGCATTGTTCGATTTGCTCTCCCAGGCTGTTAGCGCCGTCGTGCTAGCAGCAGTTAAACCTGCTGTGCAGCCAAGAACACGCGCGTCGTGTCGTGAGGCACTGCCGGCTGTCGGGTCATTGGGATTCGTGCGTCATTGGTGACATCACCCCACTGAGGCGAAGTCAAAACAACTCTCCATTGTTTATCTCTTTTAGGGCCCGCAATGCACCTGATACAAGCTCAGGCGTTGCATTTCAAGATTGGCTTGGGTTCGGCGTTTCCAATTGTCTACAGCATAATGTGAGACTAGTTGACATTATTGGCAGGAGCATGTGGTCAGCAACACAACGCAGATTGTTGTGCGCCCAGCTGTATGTTTATCCAGATCCCGTTTTGCACTGGAAAGTTCTTGTTGGATCCAGGGCAGTAGGGGTAAGACTTGTTAGATGAGACTTTTCTACATTTTACTCCAACCCTTTGGCTTTCTTTAGTCTTGTGCAGTAAATTTAGAGCCCACCAATGCCCATCGGGCAAACCCAGAGACTCATGCTCTGATTGTCAACATGCAGTCTGTACCTTTTCACCTAGCTTTCACACAATCTCAATCACCCCTTGTCCAGGGTTCAAGATACTTGTTGATGAGAGTCTTCCAGAATTGATTGATTGCAAGGTATATGGTGTTACTTTGGCAATTATTCACACCGTGAATCTTTGTACCACACAAGCACGAAGTCCTACTTGCACCATAGCCTGACTGCACAGATGTGCACCCCTAGCCATCTACACTGACGACAATGGTGGTCAGACTTGTTGATGCCCCAAAGTATCTTGTCGCCAGGACCGGTGTGACCACATCCAGGACCTCCCAACAGTCGACGTCCATCTTTGGGTACAGACACTGTCGTAGGCTGTCCGTGCTTCTCAGCATGATGAGTGCGCCCGGTTTCATAGTCTTGGCCACCGCGATGAGGAGGTCCCTCTTATCCCTCTCCGTCTCACCGATCAGTGCAGCGAAGTGAACGAGATCACAATCGCTCAGATCCGAAACCGTCATGACTTCTGTGCCAGTAGGGGTGACAGATACGCCATTTCCAACTTCGGATGTTGACGGGCTCGAAGACGCCACGGCGACCTCAGCACGCACAAAACTCATGTTGCCCGAGAACTCGTGGCCCAGCGACTGGGCCATCCGCTGGCCGTGGTCGATGGCCTCCTCGCTGCGGTCGATGTTAACAATCTCCACCTCCCGCCCAAGCCTCTCCCGGAAACACAGCGCCGAGAATGGCGTGGGCCCGGACCCCAGGAAGGCTATCTTGCGCACCGGCGGCAGGCCCTTCTCGCCGAGCGCCGTGTCGAGCGTGTTGGCCTCCATGCGGGCGAGCTGGCGGTACTGGTCTAGGTAAGGGAAGCTCTCGTACAGCCGTCGGCAGTCCGGTATCGAGGGCACGCCCGAGATGACCTTGCGTGCAAAGTCGAGCTCGAGGAGGTACTCAGCGTCGCCCCACACCTGGCGCAGCTCTGGGATGATGGCTTGTATGCGTGGGTCCGAGAGAATCTGTTCAGCATGGTTAGCGATTTCGAGAGACCAGAGCGGACTTGGGGGAGGGTGGTAATGCACCGTTTCTTCTTGACTGGTGGTGGTTTTCGAGATGGTCACGAGATCAAAAAGTTGGTTGAAGAGTCTACCATTGATCGGATCTGGTTGTAGGGTCTCCAGCTCTCGCAATTTGTTAAACAACGTCAGGATGCCAAGAGTGATGCGCTCGGCCGCGTCTTTGTGGTATGGCAGTTCTGTGGCCACGCGTCCCACGGTGTTGCTGCTTCGGTGCCCAGTTTGTGGCGTGTCGACGGTCATGGTTGCAGGAGGATCGTACAGCGTGCGTGCAAAGAACACTTTGAGGAAGGAAGATAAAAGTAAGCAGCCCAAATTTGGATTGGGTTTTAAATTCCAAGGTTGTTTCGAGGTACCCCCACAGGAGCCGTCCACAGGTCACAAACGACCAGGGTGAAGTGATTTTGATTAAGTGTGGTGCAGGCCACGTTTGATTCGTCGCCTCACTTCAGGCGGGAGTAATAAACAGAGGGAAGGAACAAGGTCAATTAGTTGCATGTGTACACAAGTTGCAGACCTTGGGGGTTGGTAGTTCGGCTGACGTCAGGTCACTTTATGATCTAACGGACCCACAATTTAACAGGGGCTAGTAGCCAATTAGGGCTCGTAGAATTTTCAATGTCATTTAAGCTTCCGAAGTTAAATGAGAAAGTAACCTTTATCGACTTAAAGGGTACATTGGCCTAGACTAGCTACGTAATGCTAAATAGATATAGTTACATGGGTAAGGGGTTAAATTACAAACAATAAACTAGTTGGAAACTAGTCCAAAACTAGTTTATATTAATACATATATTATTACAATATGCAATTTGCAATGCCCTTAAGGCCCAATACTAGTTTTATGCCTTTAAGTAATACTAGTAAGGAATCTAATAGCAAAGATATACTTAGCCCTATGCCTAATAGCATTAAGTTCCTATTACTTGCTATTTTTAATTTACTTAAGCCCTAGGCAAATAAAAAGGGTAAAAGAATTACCTTAAACTTATTATTAGGCGCAATATATAATAAACTAATAAGCAGTTTAGAATTACTTACAAACTAATTTATTAGTTAACCCTAAATCCCTTTATATATTAACCTAATTATAAATACTTTACAACGAAGAACTACGCTAATAAATATTTCTTTTTCGCGTTGCTATTAACGTTTATATTTAAGGTTATATATATAAACACTTAGCTACTTTACTTAGAAACATTAAACAAGGGTTACATATTTATTAAGATATTAAAGGCAAGGATTAGTAGTAAATTAAATATATAATGCATTAAGTATATAAAGTATAGCTAACTAATTTAAAACTAGTTTATTTTTAACTAATAATATAAGTTATATTTGGAATAAAGCTTTTTAATAGCTATAGAATAATAGTAAAATATTCCTTTTTTAATAATGCTAAATATATTAAATATTCCTATGCTTATACTAGTATTAGAGCTTGCTTTTACATTTTACACAATATTATACATATATAGCTTAATGCTATTAAGAAGTTGAATATATTATCTTAATTAGAAGCTATTAGAATTTAAAACTTAAAGCTAGCCTAAAAATCTCTACTATATATTATATATATTACCCGTTTACTTTATTTATAAACTAGTTACTTATTAGTTTTTAGGTAGTTTAATAACTTTATATAAGAGTTTTATTAAAGGAAGTTTTACAAGTATATAATTAGGCTAGGCTATATACTTAGTAAAGGCGTTAATATTTATCTAAAGTATTAAATCCTATATATATTTATTTTCTAAGCTACTTTTTATATATAGAAAAAGTACTATATACGCTATAAGCATTTTAATAAAAGTAAAGCTAAGCTATAATATAACTTTTACTACTTTAAAGAAGAATACTACCTATATACGCATAATATATAAATTGCTATTAATAACCTTAACTATCTATTACTATAGGCTTTAAAGAGCATTTGCAATATAATAGTATAAAAATAATATTATTAAAAAAACTATTATATATATTTTATTAAAAGCAATTAATATTTAATATTAAATTAGTTTTAAGCTGCAACTACTTAACTAGTAGAACTAAATAAATTAATATATAATGTAATTGCTTATTAATATTCCTTATCCCTATAGATAAGAAAAAAATTTATAAAGCTATTTTACTAATATTTAGTATCTATAAGTATAAGCTTTTAGTTGCTAATAAGATAAGTAAAGTATTGCTTTATAAAGTCTTCTAGCTTATTATACGCATTGGTTAACCTCGCTTACGCGTGCGTAAGTAATATTCTTAAGGTTTACACTAGAATTAGTTTTAAAGTAATTACAATAGTGCTTTTAAAACACTTTAAGCTTTAAGCTATTATCTAATGCTTTTATAGCAAATCCCACGCAATAATAGAACGCAAGCTAGCGAATATATCTATATAGAAAGCTTTAATTATATGTTAGCGGGCTTTCTAGTACTTAAATTTTAGTAGAATTAAGTTTACTATTTTTATGTATAAGCGGCAATGTATATTAAATACTAGCCTTTAAGTAAATAATTCTTTACTAAAGCTAAACTAGTTTTTAACTTTATATAGTATATTTGCTATTTTTACTATAATAGCACTAATTTCCTAATTATTTACTTTTTTAAAGAGTAACTTAAAAAGCTTTAAGTAAACTATACTTTTAAAATTAATAAATCTTGGAAACGCTTTTATTTTCGTAATAAAAGCAAAGTTACAATTAGTAGCTAGTTTAATATAGCTAACAAAGGTAAGTAGGCCTATACTATATCTAAATTATATATAAACTAGTTTTAATTATTTTTATAGGAAATATTTACTTCTGTATTTTTATTAATATCTAGTTTTTTATAGCGTTTTAGTATTTTTTTGCAAAGTATTTTAAACTACTTAATTAAGACTTTAGTATTGCGAATTGTTGGGAATACATTTATAGGCCTAGTAAAAATTATTAGCAAGTACTAATTATAAATAGTAGTATAACTTAATTAAGTAGTAAGTTAAATTAAACTAGCTTGTAGCTAGTTGCTTATATTATCTAGAACTTAGCTAATATTTAGCCTTTTTTAATTTATAAAGCTTTCCTATATAACGGTAAACGCTAAACTAGCATTTATATTATGTAGTTATTTTTTGTAAAATCTATTTTATATAAGGCATTTTATAAACTAGTATTAAGCGAGATACTAATAAATAAAGGTATATAACTAAACTTATAAAGTATAAGGATATAGAAATATATATACTTACTATTAACCTACTTTTAAGTATTTAAAACCCTACCTTTTAGTTTATTATTAGTTTCTAACTAGTTTAGGTAAGCATTTACTTAATAAGATTTAAGCTTGGGCTAAGTTGCGCAAGTAGAAAGTACTTGCTTAATATACTAACAAAAACCTATCTTTTATTTGTAAAAAAGTCTAAAATAAAGTAAATAATTATACTAATACACTTAAGCCTATGTATTTTATAGTAGACTCCTTTAGAACTAGTTTAATAGTAGCTAAAGCAATATTTAATAGTAAAACATTAAATAAATGCTATTACTTTACCTACTATATATTACTTAAGGGTATTTATTATTTTTAAAAGTTAAATTTATAGTATTAATAACATTGAATCTAAAATTATTACTAAAGTAAAATTAATTTATAGTTTAGCTAGCTAGTATAAGCTGCTTTTAACCTATTTGGTATAACTCTTTTTTTTATGGTTTTTAATTTACTTTTAACATCTTTGCAAGGCCTTAGTAGGTTAAATAAAACTAGCTCTTAATTAATTTAAAAACACCGCTGCGCCCTATTACTATAACCCTTTATACTTAAGCCTAGTAGTACTATACCTAAGGAAAGCAACAATAATCTACTACCTTTATTATAGCTTATTTAAAAGTTTAACTTCTCTAGTAGCTTTAATACTATAGAAATGCAATAAATTTTAAAGTTAATTTAGTATATTTACACAATGCTTATATTACTATTTCCAAAACTAGTTTTAAACCGCTCTCTAGGAGAAGCTATGCATTTAGCCTATTAGGCCTACAAGGTAGCTAGTTTATAGTACTAACGTTTTTAGCAACTATTGTAACTACACTAGTATAGTTTACTTAGTTACTCTTTATATAAACGAAGGCTTAACGTTATAAGCTACAAATAGTAAAAGAAAAAATAAAGCAAAAAAAGAAAAAGATTAAGTAGTAAGAGCCTATAGTTAAAAAACTAAGGCTAAAGCTTAAGCTAGTAAAAGCCCGCGCTAGTTAGTAAAATAGCTAGAAAAAGTATTATATTTATTACAAACTAGTTTTAGTTAGGTTTATAGCTTAAATGCCTAGTAATAATTAAATTAATATAAAGCAATACTATTACACTATAGCGAATAATATAGTTAACTATATTCTATATAGGCTTTGCAACGTGCATAGGGTTATACTTGCGCAGCTACCTTAATATAGTTTTAGAGAATCTACTACTATATTAGCTTTAAACAATGTAAATAGGTAAAAAAATATATACTGCGCCTTAACAAGTTTATAGTAAGTGCTCCTTAGGCTATACTTATAGCTATATTGTAAGCTATTTTTAAACCTATAAAGAGATAGTATTTGTAACTTTTATAGCGAAAGCTATAGGACTACCTTTATCCCCTAGGCTAAAAAGCTCTATGTTATCTTAACTAGTACTTAAACTTGCAGCTAAAGAGATATAAATAAAGCCCTTAGCCTTTTTTTTTATTAAACCTTATTGTAGTTAGGTGCGTGCATAGTTAAGTATTGTATAGCTAAAGGGTTTAAAACTAAATATAAACTACTTAATAGAAATAAAATAAAAATATTTAAAGGAATATTGTAGTAAAGGCTAGCAATATAGAAAATACAATAGAAGTATTTTATATACCTAGTTAGTAAAAATAAAAAATAAAATAAACCTAGAAGGGTTTTATTTAGTATATTTAAACTTTAATCTAGAGTAGCTTTTGTTAAAGAACCTCTAAAAGGTTTACTCTATAGAAAGTATGTACAATTATATAACCTTTTAGCGTAGTAAGATAAAGCTTTGCTAAAGAAAAACTTGCTAGTATAAATATAGGCTATACTAGTAATTGGATTATAGAAAAAACAAAATATAAACCTATAAACAAAGTTTTTTGCAAGGTATTTATAGCTAGTTTAAAACTAAATACAAATTAGCTATTATAAAAGAATATAGTTGTTATAAAAGTTGCGCGCCTTTTAGTAGTAGTAATAATCCAAATTGCAAAAAAAAATAAACTTATAGTAGCTTAAGTATTAAAGGAAAAAAAAGTTTTTACTAAAACTAGTTTATAAGTTGCTACTTAACCTAACCGGAGCCGGTTAAATATAGGTTTTAAGCTAGTTTAAATTAGAATATTAACCTAAAGCTATTTAATTAAAGTAAATATATATATAATAACCCTACTATAAATAAATATAAAAATTAATTTAATT
>MAVT02000165.1:0-48886 GCA_001702395.2 Diaporthe helianthi | reverse complement strand
GGCCACCATTTAACTTTCTTCCCCTCTTTTCCTCTACGGCGTCAGACGTGCCTTCAGCGGCATCTAGCAAAGCGACGACCTAACACTGTTGGGTTCTCGTTTTTAATAGATTAACTTAATATATCCTACTAGTAACCCTCCATTAAAGACGCTCCTAAAGAAGAGGTTTCCCTTAAAACCGTATCTATAACCTTTAACTACCCCTTTAAGGAAGCTTTTCCTTAGGATAATTAGGATAAGTGCCCTAATATTAGCTATTTTAAGACCTTATATGTAGCCCCTTCTATTTATAGATACTACTACCGTTACTTTTAAAGTAATAATGCCTTAATAGACTATATCTACTCTATCTACCTTAAGAAACTAAGGCTAAAAGGGTAGAGTACTAAATAGACCCTAACTATAGATTAGATAAGCTAAGAACAGGAGTTATACCTAACCGCCACGTTATTAGATATAGATGGCAAGCTAAAGGACCTATTGGCGGTAAAAAACTAATTAGCCCTAGTATTATAACGGATACTACTAGGGGTATAGAGGTTATTAAATTACTAGTAAGAGTTAATTTAGAACTAGGAACGGGCTTTAGTTTTCTCTTATAAACTTACTTATACTTATTTATATATTTACCTAATAGTATAATATTAGATATATATAGCAATACTAGCTATAATTATATAATAGTAGATAGATAATAGATTTAGTAATACTACCTAGACTTATAAGTCTATAGATATACTGCGCTACTTCATTTATAAGGACTTAGTATAAATATTTATAAGTTATTTAACTACATTATTATACCCTTATAATTTCTTAGTACCCATATTAACTAGAATAAGCCCGCAATAGCGTCTTTTACAAGGGAGGTATCTATCGTTAACGACCTCTAAGCAAATATACTACTTAGTATAGAGTCTATAGGCCCTAAAGGCTTCAATATAGTTATCTCTAAATTATATATTAATATTGAATCCTATTATATCTAGATTCCGTTAGAATTAAAAAGATAAACCTATCCTATTAAAGCTAGAGTAGTTATATTAAAGGAGACCCTAATTTTACCCTAGTTAATAATATAGCTACTTATTAACTATAGACTATATACTAAGGACCTATAGGATCTAATATTTACCCTAACTTCCTTATACTTTAGCTCCTTTACTTTATTTACAAACGTCTATTTAGACTTAATAATTATCTATAACGACAAACATAGCCTACTTTAGATTCCTAAAGGGACGTTTATCAGCTACCTTTATTCCATAGACCCATAATACTAAGTTAATACTATAGAATAGAATACTAATACTATATTAGCTATATTTTATAGTTTATCTAACTCTCTAATAAAGACTCTTATCTAAGTAAAAGACTTCTAGGAATATACTACTAGTGCGAATATCTTCTTAGGCCTATTAATAGAAGATAACAGGAAACTTTGTAAGTTTCTTAACCAGAACGTAGATATTTTCTACAATAAAGGATTCACTAATATCCCTTAGAATAGGTAGCTTAAGGTCTAACTCTAAGATAACTAGCAGGATATAATCCTAAAAAAAATATTATATATATCTAATAATAGTAAGGGATATAGAAATTATAGATAAAACACTTAGAAAACTTTAAGAAGCTAGGAAACTTAAATAAATAATAAAATTAGTTCCATTCTCTTTCCTTATCTTTATTATATAGCAGACAATATCTAACAGGATTTAAAAAGGATAGATAGTTATTAACGTTTAAGGCCTTAACTATATAGTAATCCTAGACTATTATCCTATATAAAGCTAGGACAACATTTTTAGTAAAATTATAAATATAAAATATATTACTATACTTAATTCAATAGCTTTCTTTTAATAATAGCAGCTATATCTAGAAATATAATAGATATTTACTATAATAACAGTATAAGGTTAGTTTACCTTTAAATACATAATTATAAGATACTATAGTAGCCTAGTATATATATAATAATAAATAGACTAACGACTCTTCAGTATAAGAGGGAAAACCTACTTAGACAACATCATTATCCTTATAAATAGATTACTTAATAACTATCTCTAAGATATTAGGGAAGTTTTCGCTAAACTTAGGGAAACGAATATTATAATAGGCCTAAAGAAATCCTTCTTCGCTACGCTAACTACCGTTATCCTTAAGCATTACGTTAACTCCCTTAGACTATCTACAATAGAGGAGCGATTATAGGCTATTTAAGCCTTAGAGTTTCTAAAGACTCTTAAAGATCTTAAATATTTTATTAGTCTTACTAAATATATAAGGTATAATATACCCTATTTTATAATAAAGATTAAGCCTCTTAAGATATAAAAAACTAGCCTTCTCTAGTTAAATTCTAGAAGTAAACTAAAGAGTAAGATAGCTAGGTAACGCTAGATAAACTACATTATATTCAAAATACCTAGTAAAGCTAAAAAAGCTATTTTTAATATAATTAAATCTAACCTTATAAAGTTTACTTTAGTCGTTTATTTTAACCCTAAAAGATTACTATTTATTAACTTTAACGTCTCTGCCACTAGAATTAGAGCTTAGGTCTACTATATTAATAATGTAATTGCTTATAGGCTGCTAAAAGATAGATATATTACTGCGTATCCCTTATCGATAGTAGTTTAGACCATTACCTATCTAAGCTATATACTCTTAGACGTAGAGCGATAATACTAAGTAACTAAGATAGAAGTTCTTAGATATATTTAGGTTTTAAAAAAATGTAGCTAATGAATAAAGTTAATATAACGCTGGGTAATGCTTTATATAAATCATTCCACTATCCTAGGACTCTCTAAATAACTAGACATCATTAACTTTATAGCTACCTTTATTAATAATAAAAAACTTATTTATACCCTTGAATTTATAAGTAGATTTAACGTCGATTTCCTTTATAAGCCTAGTTAATAGAATATCATCCTTAACGCCTTATCTTAACTACCTTTACTAAACGTAACCCCTACTAATACACCTAGCAGTCTCAACGTTCTACTTAACGACTATAAGGAATACTAGTCGTTTACTACTAAGGGATATATAGCGCTTAAAGATACACTCCGCTACGGTAAAGTTTATATCAAAATATCGCTAGACTTTTATTAACATCTTTAAGATAGTTACTAGAATAATCCCCACTAGTTACGAATTCTCAATATAATTTATAAAAATAAAGCCCTTGGCGAGAATAAGGCTACCCTTTTATTTAAGATCTATTTTAGCCTAATTTAGAAAACTTTATTAGAATATAGGACCCTATAACTATGTATTCCTAGGTCCTATACTCTCAAGATTCTAGAACTAGTATACGCGGGTAGCTACTACAGATATACTTAACTAATAGAATTCCTCTACCTATACTATATTAGCTAACTATACATAGAACTCTATAAATTTACTTATTAGTACCTAGACTATTAAGTCTTTAATATCTATTACTATAAAATATATAGTAGCTTATAACTAATACTTAGCTTACTATGCCTATACTACTAGATTATAATAGACTTCGTTCTAGGCCTGCTAATCTTAAAACTAGAAGGATTTAACTATATTCTTCTTATAGTTTATAAGTTCTTAAAAGAAATCCTCTTAATACCTAGAAAGATAACTTAGAAATCCTTAAACTAAGCTCTAGCGCTACTATAGAATCTGCTTTAGAGTAACTAGGGATATCTAAAAGTTATCTTTTTAGATAGAGATCTAAAATTTCTCTCTAAGGTCTAGGCTTCTATCTAGAAGATTTATAGAATGAAGCTCCTTTATATAACCGCCTACTATCCCTAAATAGATAGTTAGTCTAAAAAGATAGTTTAAACGATTAAGTTAGCACTATAATACTTTATTTATAGACTAGATAATCCTAGAAAATAGATAGAAACGCTTACTTATATCTAATTTAAGTACTATAATAGTAGATCTTAGGCTTCTAGGAGCTCGCTAAATAAGATTATAAAAGGATTTACGCTAAACAATATCCTTAATATTATTATTAATTAACTTCCTTAATAGCTCCTAGACTTACTATAGAGCTAAATCCACGTTTACAACGTACTTGCCTTAGCTACAATAACTATAAAAGCTTATTTTAATAAGAAGTACCTACTCTAATTTTTCAACGCTAACTAGAGAGTTCTTCTTTAATTATATAAGGGATATACTATCCTATAAAATATGAGATATAAATATAAGCTATAATATACCAGCCTATTTAGGGTAAAGGAATATATTAGCTACTCTACCTATAGGCTTAACTTCCCTACTTTATAAAAGCTTAGGTATAATATTATTTCTATTAACTACCTTAAGCTATACCTTATAGATCTATTTAGGTAAGATATACCCCTAATTAACTCTATATAAGTTAAGGATTATAAGAGATAGATACTAGAATTAAAAAAATCCCTACTAAAATAAAAAGATATCTTATTAATTATATAGGCCTTAGGCTAGAGTTCTACGAATAGAAAACACTAGTATAACTAGGTAATTACGCGCAATGCCTTATCAACGCGTTTTAACGCAACTACGTCTCTATTAAAAATTTAGCCTACTAATACCTATCTCGCGATATAAGATAGGATAAAAGCTAGATAAAAAAAGTAAGTCTAGGCTTACCTTTTATTTAAACTTCTAGCTTACTCTTTAGATTTAAATTTCTTCCCTTAAAATTCTTTTTTCTTACCTACTATAAACCCCTAGTTTATTAAACTTAGCCTAGGACTATAATTATAGCTATCTAACCTGCCTATTACAAGAACAATATAATAATACTAGGGACAACAACGATAGCTACGAAATCTAAATCAAAGGGTAAAAGCAAGAAACTCTCTAATACTAAACTATCTAATAGAAAGGTCCTTACCTAATATTAAGTAACGTATAACTTAGTTAACCTATTGTTTATAATTTAGAACATTAATAACCTTACTTACTAGGATAACTAAGTTAGGTTAACCTCGATTATACGTAACTTATATAAGAAGATTAATAATATTAAGAAATAGTACCTAAGAGATATTACTAATAAAGATATTTAGTATATTATAAATATAATTCTCATTATCTAGTTAATGCGAGACGTACTATATCCTAACCTACTAAAGTTAATTCCCTAGTATAAGAAGTAAGATATTCTATAGTATTCTTACATTTATAACAATCTTTATTACGCCGCTTCTAGAATTAGATATCGTTTCCTTATATTTAGTAATTTCTTTAATAATAACCTAAGCTAGAAAGAGAAACAGCCTTTAAACAAATTAGTTAAATTATTTAAAGTCTATAACTACTAGCCCTAAGAAGATACTCTTATACTAGATTCCTTAACCTCTAATATTAACTATAGCGACTATCCCTTACCTAATATTATTAGCAAAATAGCTTTACTTTTAGGGGGATCTCCTTTAAAAAAAGTAAAGCTAAAGCCTATAAAGGCTATAGGTACCCCTAACGCTAAGGAAGTCTACCCTTCTAACACAGATCTTTACTAGGTACTTAATCCCTCTACCCTAGCGAAACATTACTTTAATTAAACAAACTCCCCTTATACTAACACTATAGCTAAGCCCACTAAATATACCTAGTTCCAAGATCTTTTACCTATACCTACCCCTACATTAATAAGCCTACCTACCCCTAAGCGTTCCAAATCCAAGAACCCTACTAGTCCCTCTAAGTATAAAGACTATAAGCGCATAAATGTGAAGTTTTTATAGAAAGTTATAAACCTTAAGGTAAAACGCAACGCTATTTCTATAAAGTATACTAAGGTTATTAAGACCCTTATTAAAATATTAAGGTATATTAAAACCCTAAAGGCTAAGACTAAGGAATAAGCTAACTATATTAAGAGCTAAACAGAATATATTAAAAACCTAGAGACTATAACTAGAGAGGGTAATGTTATTTACTATATAATTATTATAAACCTAATAGCTAGATTATAAGTAGCCTTAAAGGTTACTAATATCCTAGGATATATACTTAAGAATAAAATAACAGTAAAAGTTAAAGTCGTTAAAATTATAAAGTAGGTAAAGAAGGGTATTTTAAAGAAACCTAATAACCTTACTATTAAGAAGAAACTTAATAACCCTATCCTATATATTAAAGTATAAACTTTATTACTAGAAGTATATTTTAACTAATAGAAAACCCTAATAAGTAAAATAAAATACTAAAATAGTAGCTACCTTAGATATTATATACTATAGATTATTACTATATTACCTTCCTCTTTAATATATAGTACTATACTATACTGAAATCTCTTAATAGAAGGAATAGTATTTAAGCCTAATAGATAGCCTATAAGGGTATAGCCTTTTTTATAAGGGGGAGATTATTAGGAGATAGTAGGAGCGTACAGCGCATAGGCTAATAGCCTTATAAGAATAGACTCCTTAGCTCCCTAGCCTTAGAATAAACTTAGCTAGACGATAGATAGAAACTAATCAATTGCTACAATATCCGTTACATTGGGGGAAGGATTAAATGCCGCAGATACTAAATCTAGTCAGGAAGTAGGGCCCAAACCATGCTCCAAAAGTGTTGGTGCATCCTCTAAACAAATGCAGAGGATGCCACTAAATGACCCATGAGCTTGTAGTCCATTTGATAGCTAGAGGGTCATACTCAATATTGCCATTTATACTTTGCTTCAGACCTCAATCCTGCTGTAACGTGATTTCCAGGGAAATTGATGGGTACCCACCCACTGAAACACATCACGTCGCCAGTGTGGCGGAAGTTACCCGAAGACTACCTCGGTATGGAGCCCATGTCAGGTCAACTTCTCTTGGGCTAAAGCCCGAGCATTGACAGTCCTGCATGACGATATTTAAACCCGTTGCAGAAGACCCCGAGATACCGTTCCCACATGTTTAGTAGATGGTGCAGCACACCCTAGGGTAAGCTCTCAGGTCTTGACCTTACAGCCCTCCCACGGAACTGGATGATCACTCCATGCATATGTGTGGTTCTACAAGAAGTTCTCCTGAGAAATTGTTCATGATAGTAGCATTTGCTTGAGGAAACTGTGCTTTGGAAGGTCCTTGTGACCTTCATGTAGTATATACCCTAGAGTAGGTAGGATGATATCTAGGGGTTAGTTCACTAACCTTTAACTGGATACTTGGAATATCTGGAGACATTAGTAGAATCTGCTAGAAAAGAATTACCCCTATTTTCTCTTTCGCCTTTATTACTTCACAAGTCTATACAGGAAAGAGTTTGATGCCTCTCAAGTGCTGCTAGTTGATTGTACCTAGGTACCTTCCAACAGCTTGCCGTCCCCACAAGGTTCCAATCATTTCTGTTCACTATGCTGTCATTTTCTCCTTCCCATTTAAACTTCGGTTGCCATTAGACCTTCTTCACTTGTGAAACATGGATGTATCACTCAGGGCCCTTGAAATCAGCTCATTGTCTGATGTCTTGTTGTCCTTAAGAGGCTGTGGCGGTCATCCGCTTCCCCGTTGACTAGAATCATTTTCCATTTGGAACACAATGCTAGACTCCTCAGTCACTGAAACTTTGATCCTTAAAATTTGAGGCTCATAGGAGCCTCTACATTCAGTTAGTGTTCACTACATGCAAATGTTGCTGAAATTGACAAACTGTGCCCGCTGCCTCATGGAGGGGACACAGATCAGTGACTGGACCACCCTGGAAAACTATATTGTTGTCCCAGCACTGCAACAATTGAGCTAGATCTTGGCTGTGTGACATAATGCTTAAATTGGGTTATTGATGAAGCTGAAAAGTAAGAGCAGACTACCTAGGTACTTGTCCACAAGGTGTGCCTATAAGTGGCTATGATGGCAATGGTTAATTTCCTGTTACATGCTAAAGACCCTTATAACTGTACCTACCTAGGTGGATGGTATCTAAGCATTTTAATGTCATTCTGGCAGAACAAAGTCAACCCCAGAAGAACAGGTAATGGAGACTTGTGGACTTTCTTTGGCATATGTAGCAGATTTGCCAAGGCAGATGCAGGTGAGATTGATTGCTGCAGATATTTTTTTCTGTGATGACCAATGATCAAAGGGCTGTTTCCTTTAAGCAGAAGATATGCCTTGTCGAGGATACAAAATCCAGACATTCAAATGTATGGCGCCAACTGCCTATGGCATACACAATACATTTGATGATAGCACCTACAGCTGCAATCTTGGCCCACATGGTTTGATCTCTCTGTGAGGAGAAGCAGCTAGAGGGAGCCACAAACTGGATTTGCTTGGTGAGTGTTCAACGAGTAGCTTATGTGTGAGGTTGCTGCCCAGGTGTCAAGTTACCTAGGTATTGATCAATTCTCTGAAGACAAAGCTGTGGACGGGCCAAACAACAAGATTTAAACTGTTTGCTGAAATCAATATTTTTGGCCTAACTAGTACCCAAGTAGATTTAGCATTACAAAGTGGTCTGGATGATGGGGAGGCCGGAGCATCCCGGGACTTTAATTTCCAGCCAGGCCTGCCTCTTTCACGGCCCATTTTCGGCACTATTTGCCTTTGTCTGCTGCACTTGCTGTTCCTCTGTTCCTCATGCTCCTTATTGTTGAGCATCACAAACAGTCAGGGTTGATGTGATTGGATTGTTTCTATCACTGAATGTAGTAACATATGGGCTTGTCTGGTTGATTGCATATTTTATTATGATATGTTGGTCTATCTGTCAGTCTGTCCATCATCCATGCTGGGTGGGCGATGATCAGGGGCGGGACCTTTTGGCGGGTCAAAAGTTCCAGGTCCCCCCCCATCTGACAGCGGCTGCACAGGGCCACGAGCATATTGACTGTGGCAATGTGTAAGTGGGATCTGCTGAACCTTGGGGGCAGGGGGGCTCTAGACCCTAGCGGGATTCCCAAGGCGTGCCTGTCCAGCCTGTCCTGCCTGTAATGTTCAACCTTTGCACTAAGACTTCTTCACCAGTAGCCAGCAGAGCATCTGGTCTGATGAAACTTTGACTTCTCTTGTTTCACCAGCCAGGCTTGTTAAAGGCTGCTTCTGACCGCTTTGATTTCCATGCAACCAACCCAAGCCTGCATCCCTCCCTTTGCAGCCGCCAGACTGTGCCACAACAATACATCCAACAAGTAAAGCAAAGGTCGCCCACCAACTCTGGCAATAGCTGACTGCATCCTGATAAAATCTTGGAGGCTCGTCAGTTGTTTGGTGCGCTGCCCTCTTGGCCCCTTCTCCGTGTCAAAAGACAGGTCAGGTTGTTTTCCTGGGTGAGCCACCATATTTGGTTTGGGCCTGGGTTTGACCTACGACATTTTATCTTTACTGCCCTCTCGTCTCTCCTCCCTCAACCTCAGCCTCTCTTCAGCGCCATCAAAGCCACATCAATCCAACACACTTCTTCTTTCCTACCCTTCATCAACTCTAATTCTTTCTTGCACAATTCTTCCTCCAACCCTTTCCTCTGTCAAGCTCCTCCACCCACATCCACAATTTTTGTGACCGCCATCGTCGTGTTCTCAGCGGCCTCAAACATGGTCAACATGGGCGGCCTCAAGCCCAAGATGGCTGTCTCTCAGAACTCAAAGCCCCGTTCAGTCAGACCAAACAAGCAGCCTGTCGCCACCGTATCTGAGGTGGACGGCATCGATGAGAAGTACGCCATGGATGACCTTGACCTTCAGGAGGATATCGAGCACGGCGTTGCCCATCCCGTCAGCGCCATGGCCGAACTCGAGGAACGCGTCAACGACCTCGATAACGCCTGGGAGTCTGAGTCGTTGCTTGGCGACATGCTCGAGGGCCTTTCTGACGAGAACGTCACCAACGGTGAGTATTCACTACTGTCACTTTATTCTAAACAACAAAATTTCCAACCCCCTTCAAGAGACATTATCGTCCCTTACGGAACAACACCCCCCTCCCTTCCTCCGCCCCGGTCGAATCATACCCAGACCGTTGAGCTGACTCTAACTTTTCTCTCTTTGTTTGCCAAGACCCCGAGTTCTGCACTCCAGAGGAGGCCGTTAGTTACCGCCAACTCCTTCGCACTCTGGGGCCCGAAGAGCTCATCAACCGCACAATCAACGCTGGCCTCATCACCGCCAAGAAGCTTCTCAGTGCATTTGACGTGCGGCCCCCAAACCTTGAGGGCCCATCTGACTCGGTCTATTTTGACCTCTTGATACTTGCCTTCAGCCGTGAGCTCTCCAAGAGGGCCAAGCTGCAGCAGTACAACTCTGTCGATGATGCTGTTGCACTACTCAAGAAGTCCAAGAACATCATCGTCCTGACCGGCGCTGGCATTTCTACCTCGCTCGGAATTCCAGACTTCCGCTCCAAGGGTACCGGTCTTTACTCCAAACTAGAGCACCTTGGGCTGAACGACCCCCAAGAAGTATTTGACATCAGCCTCTTCAAGTCAGATCCAAGCGTATTCTTCTCTGTGGCGCGGGATATCATGGTTGAGACTGAGCGCTTCTCACCCACGCACGCCTTCATCGCCCTGCTCCAGAAGCAGGGCAAACTCCTCACCAACTACTCTCAAAATATCGATAACCTCGAGTCCAAGGCAGGCATTGACCCTAGCAAGCTCATCCAATGGTTAGTCACTCTCTTCGCCGACTCACGGCTCACCTGCAAGCACCACGTCTCCCTTAATTTGCGTGCATATATGAGCCATATATAACCTCCATGAAGCAATGTTCGTCTCATCTAGCCAGCTGCTGACCGAGCATACAGCCACGGTTCCTTCGCAACTGCAACATGCTTCACCTGTTACCACCAGGTACCAGGCGACAGCATTCTCCCAGATATCAAGGCTGGCAAGATCCCTCGCTGCCCCAAGTGCGGCATCCCCCGCCGCGGCACCAAGAACAGCCGCAAGCGCAAGCTGGCCAAGGACGGCACGAGCAGCCGGCCTCGACGCCGCCCGGGAGACTACGACAGCGCCAGCGACTCCGAGTACGACATGCCGTCCAAGGGCGGCATCATGAAGCCCGACATCACCTTCTTCGGCGAGGCGCTCCCGGATGAGTTCTCGAGCCGCCTGGTCGACCACGACCGCGACAAGACAGACCTCGTCGTCGTCATCGGCACCAGCCTCAAGGTCGCACCTGTCAGCGAGCTCGTTCCGTTCCTGTACCCTCACATCCCGCAGATCTACATTAGCCGCACGCCCGTCAACCACCACAACTTCGACATCGACCTCCTCGGCGACTGCGACGTCGTCGTGGCCGAGCTGTGCCGCCGCGCCGGCTGGGACCTGCAGCACGAGATGGTCCCCGAGAACCAGGTCGTCGACGTCGTCACCGAGTCGGGCTGGAAGAGCAGGCACATCTTCTCCGAGAGGCGGCCCGCCAGCAATGGCGACAATCACGCCGCGAGTCCTGCTGTCGGAGCACCAACGACTGCAACAGCGACTGCGAGCGAGGGCACTACTGAATCTGCAGTCGCCACCCCGCGAAGCGATGACACCGACAACACTGAGCGATCATCCCGGCCGCGGAGGGGCGGCAGGACCGCGCTGCCCAACAAGGCACCCACGAGTCTCTCCACTTCGTCCGAGGGCCCCAGTCTCACCAACAGGACCCGCAAGGCCCGCGCCACTGACGAGGATGATGCTGACTACAATGACGACTGAGGAGGCCAGCAGAGAGCCCCTTTTCGATTCTGAACACGGAGGAAAACACGACAGAGAAGGATCTCTTATTATCACTGGGATTTCCTTCTTGTCTCTCAACAACCCCCTCATCACCAAGGCGTTTCAGAAAAGAAGGCCTCTTTGTTTTACATCCCAGTACACACTGAAAAAAAAAAAAGAAAAACGGTAAAATCTTTTCTTCGCGTAATTACACACACAAAACACAGTCCATGGACTGATGGTTTCTTGGTTGCTTGTTTCGGTACTAAGAACACAAAACTTTAAGGAGCACAGGCGTTTCAGGGAAGGGGGGTGGGTGGGCACCTTTGAGGGTTTCAGGCAAGAAGATGTGTTGCGAACGGCGTACGGGGGGAACAAATCGATGACAGGATACGTATGCACGTGTCTTGACCACATGCATACGACAGACAAGCCGGTATACAGACAGATAGGTTAATGGAATTTTTGAAAGTCGAAATGTACGAAAGTCGTGGCTCACAACATGACCGCCTGTGGTATGAAAGCGCGTGAGTATCATATCGCAATGGGTGCAATTTTATCCACGTTCATCTATGCGCTTGGTTTCTAGGCACGCTCATGACACGTCCAAACTACTAACTACTATAGTTCAAGTTTTGTGGATCTGTCGCCCCCCTTAATTCATTGAAGTATATTGGTATCCCGCCTGTAACATCCTCAAATGTGTCTATAAGTCCCCCTAGTCGTCCAAAAATCAACTACAACAAGCTCTGGTATTTATCCAAGGTACCCGTGCTCTGACTTTGTTGTTGTTGTTGTTGTTGTTGTTGTTGTTGCTGCTGCTGCTGCGCCGCCATGCCAAAACTGCCCGAAGATCCCATCATGCTGTTCATGGTGAACCCAGACGAGCCCATCACCGGTTTGCTGGCCGCCATGCTGTTTAGACTGTTCATACCGTTCATGCCGCCCATCGTAGACCCCATCGATCCCGCTGGACGGCCAAACGAGGCCTGTTGTTGTTGTTGTTGTTGCTGCTGCTGCGGCTGGGAAGGTGGCGGTGGTAGGCTGAACGCTGACGCGGCCGGCGTCGTGTTGCCGCTGCCGGGAGGTGGAGGCAGGGAGAATGAAGAGGTGGAGCGGTTCATGGACCCGACTCCTGGCCGTTGCTGATTCATTGACAGCGAGGCCATTGAGTTATTTAGGCCGCTGCCGTACGTGGGAGTTTGTGTTGTAGGTGGTGATATGGTGTTGCTTCTTGCTGGCTGCATCGTCGAGGAAGAGGTGGACGCCCATGGATTTGCCGTGGCTGTGGACCAATTCGTAGAGGTCGATGAGGCAGGCTGTGCTGGAGGTGGTGGAAACGCCGACTGTGGGGCGCTGGGCTGTAAAGGTTGCGAGAACTGAGTGGTGGATGGGGTCATTGTTGGTAGATTGCCCAGGTCTGGTGTCACCGTCCTGAACGAGCCTTGCTGGGCCTTAAACCCGCCCAGTGAGCCACCCGGATTAGATGCCCTCGTTGGACTTGGTGTGGACCAAGAGAAAGTGGCATTCTGAGAAGCCTTAGGGTGTGGCAACCCCGGAGAGCTCATCGCTGAGGCGGTGTCAGCCCAGCCGGCATCCATAGGATTGGTATTGTTCGAACTCGACTTCCCCTTGACGAGTCGCTCGAAATCGTCTTCTGTTGCGCCTGTTGCTGCATCGAATTGTGTGCCAGTGATGCCGCCGAAGGACATGAAATCGTCAGCAGGGCCAGCGGCTGCGGATCCATTCGTGACCCCAGCCAGCTCTTGCAATTTCCTACTTTGCTCATCCTCAACTTTCCGGGATAGAGTTTTGATGAGCTCCATGAATGACTGAAACTGCTTGAGGTTGAGCAACGGCCCGAGACTCATGTTCCAAAGGATCGGCAGAATGTCCATGGCGATGAACTCGCTGTCTGCATAATCACCCACAACTCTTAACACGTTCAAGGCTTCTACCATGACCGCCGGCTCTTTGGTCTTGATGACCTTGATGAGCGGCACAATCTTCTCTTGCATCGTGTACTTGTCCAGGGCCGTCGAAGATGATGTTTTCTTGTGCTCGGGAAGCCCATCCAACCCGCTACTATCTGCAGTGGCCGGCGAGCCTCCACAGAGGACAACAAATGCTTGCAAGCCTCTGACTTTGATAGCCAGGCTGGTTGTTTTGCTGAAGACATGGGCTATAATAGGGAACAGCTCATTCTTGATCGTGCTGAAGTCCAAGACGGGCAACACTACAGGCAAGCTTCGCAGGCCGGCGTCGACCACAGAGTGGGTTGGTGCTGCTATAGCCGCGGCAACAACGGGTAACATGTCTGATGCATATCAGCGCCTGCTTGAAGGGGGAGAAAGGGTGATTTGAGGGCTGCACATACCATCTTTGAACTCCTTGCCAGGTGTATTGTTGGCGATGGTAGAGATATTGTCAAGAACAACCATGAGTCCGGCATCTCTTGCCGCGTCCTTCTCCTCGGTATTCTTATTATTTGTGACGAAGATTTCCTTTAGCACAGGCCGAACCTTATCGATAAATGCTCGCCGACCCGAAGGAAGAAGGTCAATAATCTTGAAGACGTTCCCGAGTATCAGAGATAGGAGCGCCTTGTCTTTGGTCTCTTCTAGGAGAGCCGGAAGCAGTTTCTTTTCCATGACCGACTTGGGAAACGATGGTAGAACTTTATTCAAGCCCCTCAGGAAGGACTGCTTTTCGTTGGGTGTTTTTGCCGGGAAAGATTCGATGAATCGGATCGTGGACACAAGTATATTGTCGAAGAATTCCGTCTCTTGGAACTCTTTAGCAGTAAGACGTTGAGCTGGCCGCCTGGTAATGAGCCGAGGCAGGACGTGTGCGACCAGGTCCCTGGGCAGCGGCCTTGAGGACATGAAGTTGTTGTTCACGGTGGGTATGCTCGAGCTGGACTGGAACAGCCTCTTGTACGTCGACACGCTCGAGTTACACTCCAGCGGAGATTTGTGCGGTGAATTATAGAGAGCGACGCAGAGAAGGCCCAATGAGAACATGTCGGCCGATATATTGAGATTGTTGTCAAGAACAAAGTCTGGGGAGGTGTAGTCCAAGTCGAGCTGGACTGATCGCGGCAGCCGTGGGTCTGGATTGAGTGTCTCGTAGAGGCTCAGAGGTTGGAACGAGGTTGGCTTGGTCGAATTTTCGGGAGGGCTGCAGAAGGATAGACCGCTAATTTTCCAATCAGACTGGCGTGAAAAGATCAGTATACGGATAACTGGGCAGAGTTGCCAGGTTCATAGCTCCCACAAGGCCAACCAACCTTTGCATTGATGAGGACGGCATCTGGGGTGATGTTGCCGTGCACGAGGCCAGCATTCTCATGAAGGAACTCGAGCGCCTTGCTGATCTGCAGCAGGCCCTTCTGAATCTCCAACTCATCGATCTCGAGCTCGCGCCGCCTCCTCGTGCCGTCCGCATCCTCGGTGACATAGCGGCTGGACCGGCCCCCAGGACCACCGGCGCGTTCTTGATCATCCTTGTCCTGCAGCAGGCTGGCGAGTGACGCGGTGACGGGCTCGGTAACGAATTGTAAGCCGCCGCCTCTCGTCTCCTCGACGGGTTCGACAAGCTCGAGCACGCTGGGGTGGCGCAACTTGGCGAGTGAGGACGCCTCCTTCTTTAACCTCTCGATGACCTCTTCGGAGACCCTCTTGAAGGCGGCGGCGCCGGATCGACCGAGGGAGTTCCCATGCGAGTCGAGCGACTTCTTATCGAAGATGAAGACGGAGTAGGTCTTGCCGGTGGACTTCCTCTTCGCATCGTGTATCCTCCAGGGGCCGGCCTGCGACGTCGCGTTGGGTGTAATGGAATAGTTGGCATTGATGTTTGTCTGCTGGATGGACTTCAGCGCGGAGGAGAACATTGACGACATTTTGGCAGCTGTAGGGAGTGAACGATGGTTCTTGTCATGTCGGCAGGGCTGGGAGGCTGATCGGCCAAAGGGTGGATCGTTGTCACATGCGTAAGACAAATTCGAGGTCGGGAGTCGAGGTCGGGAGTCGAGGTCGCTCTCAATCAATCAGTTCCACAGTTGAATGCCCAACTTCCCAGATCTAGACAGCGCCACCAAAACGTGGCCGTCTGCGACGAGAATAAATTAAGGGGCCACGCAACCGAAACAAACGGGAGAGACAGACGAGGTAGAGAGAGTTGAAACGTTGAGCTTGGAGGCCCAAAGACGGCCTCTTAGCTATAAGCACAGTCTCACCCACCGTCAGCGTCAAGCAACGGAGGTCGGTTGATTGTTGTCTTTCGCCTTACACAAAATACTCCAAGAACGGGCCACTTATTACCCACTCTGCAATGCGCCAGCCAACCCGTCAAAGGTGGGAGGGAGCTTCTTCCCTGTGGCTTACCTAAGACTTTCGACCTGCGACCACCAGCTAGGCCCGAACATGTTTACACAGTATTATCCAATCGGCCTCGAGCTGATTCCTCCCCTAGCTCAATTGAAGCCCCACGCTCCGATGACGGCTCCGGCGAAACTTTGTGGGCAGTGTGGGATGGTATTATCAGCTCAATGACTGATAAACTGAGTCGATAGGTTAGTCTAGACCTCTCTGCCTAACATAGACATATTGTTAGACGCGGTGACACTTCTCTCGTACTCTATAAGAACAATTGTGTCTGCTGTTCTCTTTGAAAGTGCAATTGGTCTCTCATTGTTGTCCTCTCGTGTCCTCTCGTGTCCTCTCGTGTCCTGCCCTCTTTTCTCTGGCGTAGGTGAAACAAGCCCATACGTTTCCTCGCTGAATACCACCTGTCGATCGTGACCCGAGGATCATCAACACCCAAGATGCGTACCTTCATGCCTCGATGTGGTGCCATCAGGCCCAGCACCTCCCAGATCTCGCGCCCCATGTTTCAAAGGTCATGGCAGCCTGCAACTGCAAGATGTTACAGCATAAAGCCCGAGGCCGCCTCCGTGTCCAAGCCCCAGGATATCGACCCATCCAAGCTCACCGTCGAGAAGGCAAAGACTCCCGGGACCCTGAGGAAGCCAGAGGAGCTCATCTTTGGCGCAACTTTCACTGGTGAGAGACGCATCATCCGCATGCGCATGCACTAAATATTCTCTGTGCAACCCTGTCTAATGCAAGCTTCTCGCCTCCAGACCACATGCTCACCGTCGAATGGAACAAGACATCCGGCTGGCTCAGCCCCAGCATCAAACCCTACCAGAACCTCTCCCTCGACCCCGCGACGAGCGTCTTCCACTATGCCTTCGAGTGTTTCGAGGGCATGAAGGCCTACAAGGACTCCAAGGGCCAGGTCCGCCTCTTCCGCCCGGATAAGAACATGGCGCGCTTCAACGGCTCGTCCGCGCGCATCGCCCTGCCCACCTTCTCCTCGACCGGCATGATCGACCTGATCTCCACCTTCGCCAAACTCGAGGAGCGTTTCATCCCCTCCGAGCGCGGCTACTCGCTCTACCTACGCCCGACCATGATCGGCACGCAAAAGACCCTCGGCGTCGGCCCCCCAGGCAGCGCCCTGCTGTACGTCATCGCCAGCCCCGTCGGCCCCTACTACCCCACCGGCTTCAAGGCCGTCTCGCTCGAGGCCACCGACTACGCCGTGCGTGCCTGGCCCGGTGGCGTCGGCGACAAGAAGCTTGGCGCCAACTACGCGCCCTGCATCGTGCCCCAGCGCGATGCCATGAGCCGCGGCTTCGCCCAGAACCTGTGGCTGTTCGGCGAGGAGGAGTACGTCACCGAGGTCGGCACCATGAACATGTTCGTCGCCCTGCGCAACAAGGAGACGGGCCAGAAGGAGCTCGTCACCGCGCCCCTCGACGGCACCATCCTCGAGGGCGTCACCCGCGACTCGGTCCTCTCCCTCGCCCGCCAGAGGCTCGCCCCAGAGGGTTGGCTCGTCTCCGAGCGCAAGTACACCATGCGCGACCTGGCCGAGGCGTCCGCCGAGGGCAGGCTGATCGAGGCCTTCGGAACCGGCACCGCCGCCATCGTCAGCCCTGTCAGGAGTATCAGCTGGAAGGGCCAGCTGATCAACTGCGGCCTGTCCGAGAATGAGGAGTCGGGCGAGGTTGCCACCAAGATGAAGAACTGGATGGAAGGGATCCAGTACGGAGACGAGGAGCACGAGTGGAGCCACGTCTGTTAAGAGCAGAGGCAGCGTGGATGGCGGTAGTGGTTCCAGGCCCAGATCGGGGGGGGGGGGGCAGATTATTTGCTGTCCCTCGATGGGATTTGGATTTGACCGGAAAACCCTGGGCCAGTAAAATAGCGAAAGGCGATATGGCACATATTCATAGATCGTGTTTGAGCGACAAAAGAAATCTTGCATATTCATCCACCTCTCGACCCTCGGTTTCGGAAGTGGTGACTGCTCTATCAGCCCTCTTGCCTAACCCACTTCTATGCCTTCGACTATTTGTCTTCCATGTTGAGCCGGTCCGTAGTGTACAGCCCTATCGACTATTTGCCCCCGGCGGTGACGACGACTCCTGTCTAGAATGAGCAGCATGGTTGCGTACTGCATGTGCCCTGCGTCCCAGCGCAATTTCGTCGTCCCGCGCGTTCATTCCCATTCCTGCTGTCGTCTTAGTTCTTCTTGTTGGGATCCTCCAGGATGCCCTCGGCTTCTAACCGTCTCCGGGCCTCCTCAAGAGCCCAGGTTTGTATCCTAGAACAAGCAGCAAATGTCAGCAAGCCGTCCTTGGCCACAGTGAAACTGGTTGAACCGGTTTCCCAAAGTGCTCCTCCCACATACGCCTTCCACAGACTGGGTTGAAGTGCCCAGACAAACGAGTATCAACCCCGCGTCCAGTGACTCATATCCTCTTTCCCTTCATCCGGACACACTCCTGCCCAATCCTTCCCATAAACATCAAGCTCTGTCACCGCCCAACAACAAACACAGACATGAAGGATGAGGGATCGGCAACAGCAAAAAAAAAAAAGGACACAAAGACTCACGAGGTATCAGGCTTGAAAGCATAAGCCATCCCAAAAACCACCAGGCTGCCGCAGAAGCCATAGTACATCATGCCCTCCCAGCCCTCCTTCTCAGCCTTCTCGCCCGGCCGGACGCCAAAGAGCCAGCCCGTCGGCGGGTCAAACTCCGGGCCGTGGCCGTGCCCACCGCTCTGCCGCGCCGGCGTCGTCGCGAAGGTGCGTGCTGCCCTGCCCGAGGTGGCGGCGGTCTGCCGGCTGGCTCGGGTCGCCAGGACCGCTTGTCGGACGGCGGATCCGCGCATGGCTCTGTTGTGTGTTTTTTTTGGCTGGTGGTTTCGTGTGGTGTGGTTTTTTGAGGGTAAGGGGGTCGGTCGGTCGGTCGAGCAGCAGCGTAGCCGGTTTGCGAGCTGCGTTTTTGCTCGTCGGGTGATGGGGTCAAATTGGTTCGCTGTATTTTTTCCCTCTTTCCCCTTCTGCCCAATTGGTGGTCGGGTCGGTGTTCGATTGGTTGATTGATTGATGAGTTAGGCGGTCGATTGATTGTTTAGAGTGACTTTGCGATATCGTGGTCGGCAGCCCAGAGGTTGGCGTTGAGGTCGTGAGTGGAGATGGTGGTCTGTGTTGCGCTGGCAAACAGAGTCTACAGACAGGCGGACAGGGCGGGTGAATGCTGAGAGGGCGGAGAAGCTCTCTCTTTCCCCACGCAGCAGCTGAGCCGGGACCAGGCTGAGTCATCCTGACCTCGGGGTCGGAGAAACGTTGGGGGCTTGTTTGGGTTTGAGTCAACTCGACGGGCAGCTGCTAGGCCCGCCTGACCGACGACAGGCGCCGATAGCGATAGCCGCGCCAATCGTCTTACACGGCCGAAACTTGGAATAGCCAAGGTCGAGAAATGTCGGAATGGGCTTCTGATCACGACATCAACACCTCGGTTAGTCTGTGAGGCAAGCGTTAAGGCTCTACCTTTGTTTTTATAGCCATGGGTGTCGCGGCTTTCCTTCGGTGATCCTATAGCCCCATAGGAGAGACAGCCTATCCGTTTAAGCAAAGAGCATCGCCAAGTTCCCGCAGACGGATCTTGTTAGGCATGACGAATGCTGTAATCCTAGAGATACAGTAGACCAAACCACCCCCACAGTATCCATACGTGTTCCAGCCCAACCTCGCCCCTTCCCTCGCCTTTGTTGAGCCCCATAGCTCATGTTATCCAACGCTTAATAAGTATTCCCAGTCATGTCGCTTAGAATATTGGCCAGATTTGGCTTCCCCTTGAGCAACAGCTTCTCGTCGATCTTTCCTCTCTTCGTGCCCGCTCTACGTGGTGGTTGATTTTCCTTTCCGCCCTGGCTGTTTCCCAGTATCTTCTTCTTGGGCTGCTTGAACGGCGGTAGCAGAGTTTGTTTCGTGCCAGCATCGCTCCAGAGGACGCCCGTGCTGTTCAGCTGCCTCTTAACCTTCTCGACTGGACTGCTACCCAGCGCCGTCGCCGCCGTCGCCGTAAGCTGGGTCCCGGCATACTCAAAGTAGTGCCCGTCAAGTGCATCGGGCGGCAAATCGTAGATCCAGCACCGCTGCTCCATAAGTCCGATAAACCGCGCCAACATCTCCTCGCACCCGCTTCCCTTGAGGGTGCTCCGGCTCCCGACAACGAGCAGCTTGGTCTTGGCCCGGGTGAAAGCGACGTTGATCCTTCGCCAGTCCTTGAGCAGATCCCCGATGCTGCACGCCTCGTTCGACCTGACCAGAGACAGGATGACGACCTCCTTGTCCCGGCCCTGGAACCGGTCTGCCGTGTGCATCTCGATACCCCCGGCGTTGGCCCCGTGCCCTCGCAGGCCGTGCTTGAGCATAGACAGCTGAGAGCGGTAGTGCGTCATCACGCCGATTTCCGAGGCCGGGACGCCGACGCTGAGCAGGGAATCAACGAGCTGCACGACGATACGAGCCTCGCACGGGTTGACAATGCGGTTGCCCTTCGCTTCTTCCCGCGAAGATGGCAGGCCGTCGGTGTTGACAAAGCTGACGCGCGTCTCGGGCTTCACCAGGTCACGCAGCCAGCATCCCCCCATGCCCGTGCAGAATGAGTTTGTCTGGGACGACACAAGAGTCGTAGCGTCGTGGTGGTGCTTGCGCAGACCGTCCATGTTTGGCACATCGAGTTTGCGCAGCCGCAGCTCCTCAGTCCCGCATTTTAATCGGCCCTCGTAGATCAAGGTGTTGCTGAGCGTCATGATATCTTCGGACATGCGGTATTGGTGCTCCAGGTTGACGACAGAGTCGGGATGGGTGTCGGAAAGGAGTTTGAATAGACTGATATCCAGACCACCAATTCTGGCCTCTTCATTCTGGACCAGAGGCGGCAGCTGATTGTGATCACCGACAAGGACGAATGTGCGGGCCATGCGGATGGGGCCTAAACAAATCGGCAGGGTGATCTGTGATGCTTCGTCGACGATGCAGTAGTCAAATGTCCGCTCGTTAAAAATGGCGTGGCTCGTCCCAAGGCAAGTTGTTGCGACGATGGGTGTATCGTGCCAGGCACTGCGGATCTCCTCGAAGGTATCCTTGGGCTGTCCTGCTAGTATGGCGAAGTCTTGGACTTCGGGGTGCACCTTGGCGGGCGCACCGAGTCTGAGCACAGGAATATCGTCGTGCTTGAGCTTTAGAAGGATATTGTCAACAGCTGTGTGTGTGTAAGAGGTAAGCAGGACACTCTTTTTTTGGGCGACCAATGCCCGTATGATGTGGGCTATAGTTGTCGTCTTTCCAGTACCGGGCATACCAAGAACTAGAGCGTAGTCCTTAGCACCCATTACCTTCTCGATGGCCCTCTTCTGGTCGACGTTCAGGCTGTCCTTATCAGCAATGGTGTACTGCGTTGCCACCGTCTTGAAAGTAGGCGGTTCTAGGTCCACAACCAGGCGGCGAATTTTCTCGGATCCGAAGTGCACATTTGTCATGATTGACACAATGTTGTTCCGGACCAATGCCATCCCGTTGCTGAACTCATCTTTGTCCAGCCTGTACCGAATCGGAGTCTCCTTGATTTTGCCTTTTGATTGATCGGAAGGCACGCCTTCGGGGACAACCTCCATGATGCTAGCATAGACCTGGTTATCTTTTTTGTCGAACCCAGGCTGCCGTATGCGGGCATTATGAAGCCTCCTATCGACAGCCACGCTGATCCGCTGCTTTCTGACTGCTGTAACGTAACCAAGGGCCAAGGCGAAATGCCCCTGCTCGTCCGACACGACGATAGGCTCTCCCACGGCGATCTGGGAGTCCACGAAAGAAAACCCAGGTGCTGCGTCTTCTTTGACAAATGCATAGTGAAAGCGATTGATCTTTTGACTGTGGGCATCCTCCGAGGCTGAGCCTTCCTCGATGATCACGTCGGCGAAGCACCTGCCAACTTTCTCTCGCTCCACGCTCAGCATCGTCCACAGCTCCCGCCGGAGCTTCTGGCTTTCCTTTTCTTCCTTCGTCAACAGGTCTTCCCACTTCAGGAAGAACTCCTTGTGAACTGGCGTCATATGCTTCACAACCTGATCAAACTTCTCTTGCAGACCACTCGAGTCCCCATCTCCATCATCGGCGAGTTTATGATACGTGAAGCATGAGTTCTGAGCATAGCACTTGCCACAAGCGTGCTTGCTGTTCTTCATCGGCGGAAGCTGGACACTGCGTTCACGAACATAGACGGCGAGCTGGTTGCGCTGCTTGATCATGTGGCGAAGTTCGTTGCGCATAGCAGGAATGATCTTCGTCAACGATGTTTCCATATAGTATAGGATGCCGTAGACGATCTCGATGTCATATCGATCCGACAGAAGCAAGTTGTACAACATTGTCTGAGCCTGGTGGCTCTCGCTGACATTCTTGCCGGTCTTGACTTCAAAGGGAACGGTAAGTGTTCGGCTCTCCTGCCTGCTCTTGACAGTGACTTGAACGGTGGCGTCAATGTTGCCTTTAAGCCCATAAAGTGGTGACCAGACATGCTCTTCAATGTCAAGTAGCTTGCTCACACATATGCTCGACATGTCGCTGTTCCGGCCATGGGCAACTGCATCCGGCTTGGGGTACGACGAAACGAACTTCTGGGCCCAGCCTCGCAGCTCGGGCATCTTCGAGGATAGATGTTCCCGCGCATCAGTGAAGTTGACCTTGATCGTGTACAGGTCTTCGATATGTTTCTTCATCGTCTTCTCGATCACGATGTTCAAAAAGGCCTGGTCCCACCTGTTTGCCACAAGCGCCTCTTGGAAGATCTCGTGCAGAATCGTGCCGTATACAAGCGGTGCAGAAGCCTCACTGGTGGCTTTCACTCGGTCCTGTAAGACTGCCCGCCGCATGCAACTGAACGAGTCGGCGACAACGGTGGCCGAGATTAGCTGGTCCGGGTGGAGGATCAGGATGTTCTGGTTGTTGTCGATAATGCATTGGCCACTAGGTCCAAAGCTGCCGATGATATGTACGTGAGATTTTGGATGAACTGGAGTGTCGACCCAGTCGCCCCGAAGATGGACAGTCTTTGTGGTCTTGGATCGCTCGGCTTGGACAATGAGGATCGCCTCCGGTGCTTCTCGCCCACGCTCGTCCGTGAACGTGTTGTCGAGCACATTGGTCACCAGGTACCGCTGGATTGCGGTCGGCTTATGGCTCACCTACTCGTGTATCTTAGCAAGCTTGTTTATTGCCTATTGGCTGGCTATCAGACAGTACGTACGGGCATTAATGATGAATCGGCCTGACCAGCTGTCTGGGTAGCAGCTAGCTCTGCGGCTTCGAAATCAAAGTCCCCGCCAAAGTCATCACCAAATTGATCGTCATCTTCAGTGCCGCCCTCATTTGGAAGTGTCTTGGGCGGGGGGGATGGAACGGGCTGTGAGAAGGTTGGATCGACTTTCCTGACGATGTCATCCGCCACTGCCAGTAAATCGTCATCTATATCATCAAACTCATCATCCGAAGACGCCGCCTGTTTTGAATGTTTCTCATCGGGTTCCTGTGCATCTGTTTCAGGTAGAGTCGCCAGCCCTCCTGAGAAGGTTCTAGTCTCTGTCTGCCCGCTAAGCATAGAGACGTCGAGCTCCAAGAGGGTATCGTCGTCGAAGTCATCATCTCCATAATCCGAAGGTGGTGTCCTCGGTCGACGCTTCGTGCCATCGCGAGAAGGAGTCGTCAGGGGCGATGCTGCACTCTGAAGCTTAGGCTGTTGCGATGAAACTGCTGGGCGAGGGTGTGAAATCTGCTTTCTTGGCGATCGTGTCCTCTTGAGTGATGGCGAATCCATGCCAGTTTGATCCTCCTCTGTGCGCTCAGTCTTACTTATTTCGCCATTGACTGTTTCAAGAAGAGCTGACACCATCAGGGATTTGGCATCTTTCCCAATGTCTTCGACTGGCCGGGATTCTGACGCACTGTCGACCCTTCGGCGTTTCGGCCAGTGAGAGCCGCAACTTATCGCTCTTCTTAGACTGCTTTCCGCGTGATTCGGACTCCCATCCTTTGGCGGCCGAGGGGAAGAGGACATCATCAGGTGGGCAAGGGCTGGGTTCGTAGCACCCAATGGGGTTTTGCTATCTGCTGCCCCTCCGACAGCGAAGCGATCCCACAGGTCAAGTGCCGGATCTGCATGCTCCGACTTCAAGGCTTTCTTGAGCTTTTTGACGTTCACTAGGGGTGTTCGTGTCTTTTCACCGGCTGGAGACGACAAGGGCGATGAGCTTCGGGCGCGCTTCTTACCGCGACGCGGCACGAGGGGCGAGATCATGTCGACTGTATCGTCAGTGTCATTATGCCAGAGTAGGCGTTCAGTGGGCGAGGTGTCTTCGTCCTGCCTGTCGGCATCGCTCACGCCCATGAGATCCTGCCAGACCAGCCTGCTGACGGGCGTCACTGTGGCACGTTTCTGCTGACCCGGTAGCGATTTCGAGTCGGTGGGATCCTGCCCCTCTGTTCGTTGGTTTTCCTTGTTGGAGTCGGCATTTTCCGAAGCATTGGTAGTCCCGCCGGCCGAGGGCTTGTCTTGGTTCTCCGATATAGGAGCAAGATTGGAGAAAGTGTCGTCGGACTGTTCAGCAGGTGGTTTCTGGAACTGGAACTTGGACAGCTTATTTTTTGTGGTGGCGGAGACGGGGGCAGGTGGGCGAGTTGGCGGCTTAGAGGGGATGGCGCCAGAGTGAGACTTTGCTCTCTGCCATTGGGCTTGTCGTTGCTGTTGGATTTCATCTAGTCAGTGACCAGGTCTGCTTGCCACTCGGATGCAGATGCAGATGCATTTGCACTGGCTGTTGTTGGGCGACGTGTGGATTGTTTACTTGCCTTTGGAAATCTGGACTGCTCAGAGAGGGATTTGGAAAGAGGCATGGCGACTGATTGGACTCATGGTACTGCCACAATATTCTCCCAATCGCAATGATGGGAATTACTGATCGGCTTCGAGGGATGCTGCTGTTGAGTAGGTAGGTAATGGTGGACCAGGGCAGGTGTTGGTGGACCCGGCTACGTGCAAGTCGATTGCCCTGGGAACGAATGTCCAGACGCGTTGCTCGCGTCTGGTCAGGTCCGGCCCGCGCTGCCCTATTCCTGTTCTTGCAGGGGTCTGCAGTGGCGGCCCACTGTGGCGCTCATAAGTGTGGCACGACATGTACCAAGGTACCTGCTGTGGACCCTCGGCTCTCTGGGCCCAAGCGACTTCAATGACGTCCCTTTTCTACTGCGGAGCTCACCTCAGTTCAGTTCACCATACCGCACCAGCTGACCTGGCCCCAACCTGACTCCAGCTAGCACAGACATTTCTGTCAGCCTCAGCCATGGCAGAATTTGGTGGAGATCCCGATATTCCCCTGGAGTCTGCCCGCAGGAATGCAGACAGCCTCGGTATCAACTACGATGCCCTCCCTCAGATGCCCTTCTGGAGCCCCTTATTCGGGAGGACGTCCGAATATCTGAAGACGAGAGTCGCGGCCAAGGTTATGACTTCGTCGGCCTCTGTGGGGAGAGAACTTACACAGTCTGAAAAGGATGCCATGTCACACCACTTGTACGTGTCTGCCCCAGCCGACTATGGTGTGGGTTCGCTGGCTCACAGATGACCCATCCATCAGTGCAAAAATGGTTATCACCATGACATATTCGTCGCCGCTTGCGGTGGCAGCAACTTTTGGAATGGAACGTTATACACGCCCCAAGTTTGGCTTTCCGTTCTACACCCCGAAGCCGGGAACGTTGAACTCCCAAAAGTTTCCCGGCCTGCCTGAAGGTAGGGCATCGCTTTTGGCATGGCAAGGAACGCGGCTACTCGCGTGGTACACTGCCAGCAAGATTGCCATCGGTATTTTTGTGACTTCTTATGCCATCTCGGTGTACTCGGCCAATTCAGGCACCGACAACAGGCTCGAGGCCTTTAGGAGGGAGATGACCCGTCGTGCGGGCAACGCGATGAGAAGTGGACGGCCGAGCAACTTCCCGAACCAACCTCCTGGGCAACCGCCCCAGCAATACCCCCAACAGGATTGGGACAGACAAGCTTCAGCAACAGAACCGGTCGGCTGGGGGAGCCCAGAACAGACCGAAAATGCTACGCCAACCCCTATGCCAACGTCATGGAGTACAGCACAGAACCCACAGGCCGGGCGGCAGGAATCGTCCAACAAGGAACCATACGTATTCGACGATGCCTCGCCCGTAGCAGCATCGGAGCAGAGCAGTTATCCGCCTCAAGATTCAAATCAACAAGGTGGTTCTGCATGGGACAGGGTTAGGGGCCAAGCACAAGCCGCACGCGGCCAGCCGGGCTCTTGGGCGAAGAAGCGCCAAGATGAGATGACATCCAGGGGTGCCCAAGATGGAACATCCTACAGCGATACAACAGAGACCGAAGAAAAGTTGTACGCCGTGAGACAGGCACAAAAGGAGTTCGACGAGATGCTTGAGAGAGAGCGGCGAGGACGAGGGCGTTGAGGCTGCCTAGGTATGTAGCGATAATACATGATTACATTTGGGATCCACTGCGATGTGGGTTCATTTCGTATTTTATCCGTCCGAGTACCTTGATTTGTATTGCTATGGTATTGCCTGCCTGATTCTAGTCAGGCAGAAGGTAGTTACCCTATTGATCGTTGTTTGTCATTTTCCCGTCAGCTCTGGGGTGATACTTGAGTCCAGTCGGATCAAGATCGCTTCCTCGTACTAGACGGTCCATGGGATGGATACGTAAGTAAGTCAAACAAAGAGATGGTTGAGGACGCTGGTTTCGCTTTGTAGTCTACAAGGCTACCTATTAATTTTACAGGATTTTGGTTACATTGTGCCCTACTCAGACTGATAGACCAAGACGAAGGCAGCACTCAAGTGCTTGAGCCTAGAAAGGCAGAGCGACGAAGATGCTGTACTGTCAACTGGATATAGTACCTAGGTAGTAATGGATTTCAAGGTCAGGCCTGTGTTCTACCGCACGGCCTCATACAACTTCCTCTGGTTGTTGAGCCAATGCCATTTCACAAAGAGTGTAAACAACTTGCTCTGGGAAGGTTGCCCTTGTTGCCTGCCTAGGGGTCATGGACTACGGCCACCATACGCAGTGAACAGAGATTTGGTGAATATCTTATGAGAAAAATGCTCCGTTTACGTGAGTGACTTTATATATGGGCCCTGGAACCATTTTTGCTGTTCCAGGGCAGAAGCGCAGCTCTCAATCGTCGAGGTGGATGAATCCATTCCCCAGCTCAAGCACTTCAGTGAATCCAAACAGTGATGCTGCATACTGCTGAACCTGCCAACGCCTTTCACTGGCAAACGGCCTTCTTCGACTTCTTTAAATAGCCTGCAAGTCTGCCTGGGTTTTCAATCTTCCTTCTTCCCAAAACCACCACACTCCAGAATCTGCCGAGCAACGAGTCTGGACCCCTTCAGGAACAACACTTCGTTCTGACAAGTCCAGTCAGAAAGTTGATCTACCTCACTCTTCATTCCCGATCAGCCTTTCCCTTCTACTCATTTGCAATATCATCCATCTGGCACCAACTTGACTATCAGTGCAAGCGTTGCCAGGCAGCACTGCCCTCCAACCCTCCCACCAACCCACCCACCCACCATCGCTCATCCTCAACAGAGAGCAACGGCACGTTTGCTTCTGTCCGACAACACACCGATCTTCCTTTCATACCAACCCCTCAATCCAATCCATTCTATTCTACTTCTCTACATCCAATCGACCTGGTGTATCCTGTCAACTACACACAAGATTATATGCCCCACCTGCTGCACTAGATCAGGCAAGCTGCCGACAAGAAACACCACTCGCAGTCGCCCGTCCTCATCATCCAGTCGCAGTAAGTCTTCTACTCCGTATACTCCTAGAGTTGGCTTCGATTGCTAACCTGATCCAAAGACAATGTATCGCGCAGTATGGCTCACCCTCGCGGCAATGGCGATATTTGCCATTGCGGCTGCCATGGCCCCGCCTGTCAACACAACTCAAATCCTGTCCGCTCTTGGTTCGGCCATCACCTCTGCGGCTGACAGGTCTCACACAATATATCGCCGAACTCTCACGAGCATTCCCTTCGACGATTCCTTCATAGATCAAGCCCAAGTCCTTGTCATCGAGCATTTACACACTGTTCAACATTCGGCCAAGGAGGTTCTCATTCCATACATCGATGCCGGCCGTCACTTTGTCACACAGGCGATGAAGCAACATCATCACTTTTTCTGCTCCGTGGGGGAGCCCCATCCGCCTCGACCGTCAATCGAGAGCATCACCTACCGCCCTCAGCCTGGTCCGTACCCTCAGTATGGCTCACACCCTCAATATGATTTGTATGCTTGGGACATCCCGCACTCGAGCTGTGGGCCTCGTCAAGACCCCTTTGAAAACCCCAGCACCCAGCTCATCGTATTGGCAACAAGCGTCATCACCGCCATGATCTTGATCACCATCAGTTCTGTTATTTCTATTAGCTCTGCCATTCTGGCAACTATGCGTTTCCCTTGGCGATGCGCGAAAGCACTGGTGGCGCGCCTCTCCTCTAAGCCCAAAAAGAAAGCCCCGAGGCGTCACCCAGTGGATGCTGAAACGCGAAGCACGCACTGGAAAATCTGGGAGATAATTTGCGAGAAACTCGGGCATTCTCTTCTAAACCTTGTGGAAAGCTTGTTCGCCTTGGTGGCCATTTTCTCAACAGGCCTGCTTTTCTGCATCGGAAGCTTCGTCGTGTTTGCTCACAATGTCAACATTAGACTCAAGTTTCGAGTACCTCCACCTGCCCCGCCTCCTCCGCCTCAGGTGGATATTCGGTACATCGCGGATGCTGAGGTGCCCAAGTTAAAGAGGGATATTTGGAGGCTCAACCAGGAAGCAACAGACAACAATGAAGAAAAGGCTGAACACCTCACGATCATCCACAACTTGAAGTATCAGGTCAAAGAAGAGAAGAAGCGTAGCAGTGGCCTGAAGAAGGAGAGGGATGGCATTATTAAGGAGAAGAAAGCGTCAGATGCGCGATCCGCAAGGCAACTTGAAGACGAAAAGACGGCTTCCCGAAAACTCAAGTCATCTCTTTGGGCCGAGCAGGTCAAGCACGCCGCTCTTCAGAAGTCACATGCGTCCTGTCAAGATAAACTCAACGAAGCGAAGATGGTCCACGAGCATTGCATTGACCAAAAGGTTGCTCTCGAAAAGGACCTGAAAGCCGTCCGCGCGCAGCGCGATGAACTCCTCACATCACAGAAGGAAGACAAGGAGGCTCTAAACAAGGAGGCTCTGGACAAGGAGGCTCTGAAGAAGGAACTCCAGCAGCGCGATGAACACCTCGCATCACAGGAGAAAGACAAGGAGGCTCTAAAGAAGGGGCTCCAGGAGCGCGATGAGACCATTAAGGCAAATGAGAAGACCATCCAGGATCTCCAGGCTCAGTTGAAGAACAAAGAGGAGCGCCATGCGTCACAGAGAAAGTCCGAGTCCACCCACATCAAGCGTGCCTTTGAGAGGGAGATGAACAAGATGAAGAAGGCATTCCAGCAGAAATCTGCCGATCACAAGACCGCCGAAGCAAAACTCAAGGCCATGACAGAGGCACACGAGGCAGCTGAAAAGAAGCTTGAGGCTGAGAACGCCACCCGCAAACAAGCTGAGGCAGCGCTCGAGGCTGAGAGCAAGGACCGCAAGGCAGCTGATTCCCATGTTTCAAAGCTCAAGACTGAAGTTGCATTGTTGAAACTGAAGCTATCCAACGGGCGCCCTGTTTACGTGGATCAGGGCACTGAGACTTCGGTCCCGTCTAATGTCCCGCCACCCCATCTACGGGAGAAGCTCCCCGCCAAAGCACCGAGACCGTCTGGTGCGAAGAACGAGGGACCCGTGCCTCCTCCCATGTTCAAGATGCCGAGCACCTTCAACTTCGGCGCCTCGACCGCTGCTGGCATCTTCGGAGCCGACCCTTCTCACTGACAGGCCTGAGTCACCTTTAAATTATAATTGAAGGGGCGAAACGCTGTGAAATACAGCCGATTTTTGGTCACGACTCACACTACTTCCACCTCAGGTGCTGGACACCAAAAAATATTGTTGATATTTGGCATCAACCATACACCATTCTCTTCCTATGCCCCCCAAAACCCCCAGAGATGGACCGCGGGTTCGATTTTCTGAGACCTTACTCCTTCTGCGCCACCTTACGCTGTCATCAATCCCCACCGACAGCCAACCGGACTTTACTCGGTCGTGTGCCATCGTCATGCGACTTGACAAGGTAACTCTCTTTTCAGACGAGATTCGTTTGCGAAGATGACTCCTAGTCTTCCTTTCCCCACAAGAAGAGGAAGCATCGGTCCTTCTACTATACTAGACCTCAAAGGCTCTCTCACCATACATTTGTAAATCCAGCCCCCTGGAGGGCGGATAAGCAATGTCTTCAACACCTGCCCCCATCCAACACACACACTCACTCGTGTACCATCACCACACGAGTTGATCATGTTCACTCTCTTTGCCAAACCTATCTCCTGGCAGAGATGAGCTCCCTCTGTAAAACAAGGGAAGCTCGGTACTGTACCTGACGGACTGATCTCCTCTTTGGCTCAAGCCACTGTTGGATGGGCGGAATCTTCTTTGGGAATTCTGATACATTAACAAAGACTCGGCACGAGATAGACTTCGACTGAGAACCAATTGATACCAACCAACAAACAAAGCATATCCTTGAATTGAACAGAGCCATTGGCATTTATATTGTGACCCTTACATAAGTGAGCATCCCTAGGCTTGGAAGTTATGAGTTTATTCAGCCTCCTGCGCTGCCAATGTAGAGGCTGGAGCTTCCCTCGTTCCAGTCTGAACACTGGTACTTGAGTGATCGTGTGCAGACATCCATCAGGCACTCTTACAACTGCATCAGAGTATCATCGGACATGTAATGAGAGCCTCCTCCACATCGATACCCCCCTGCTTGTTTGATCCAAGCAAACCCAGCCGGGCAAACCCCATTTTCTTCGAGCTTCTTCCGTGCCTCCTCCTCCTTCCGTCTGCGCTCCTCCTCTTCGAGCAATCGTCTGACTATTTCGTCCCTCGCCTCATCAGATGCAGACCGCTGTGCCTTGAGCAGGCTTTGATACTCCTGTTCCCGTCGCTCCTCGGCCTTCTTGTCCTTCTGGAGTTGCTCCCACACCGCATCGCTGACCCCTGCATCTCGTGTTGCCTCTCGCTTCGTGCTCCGCTGCTTCCTTTGCTTGATGGCAGCCGGCTTTTTCTTTGGATCCTCCTTGTGTTCGGGGGGATCTGAATAGTCGCTTGTGACAGAATGTGTGGTTTGAGTCTCAATATTGGGCCTCCCTACAGGTGGGGGCATCTGAAAAGCAGATTCGTCGAGCACTGATGGAAATCGTCTGCTTTGATCCACACTCCGGCTCGCTCGCTCGTGCAACATCTTCGTCAGCTCGGCCTCGACGACATCTTCACGAACTTTCAAGTAACCCTTTTCAATGCCTTTCTTATCCTGAATCACGACGTTGAAGATGCTTTTTGCTAGAGTCTTCACGTCGCGAGCACTCGCCCAACTCTCCTGCTTTGCGAGCTCAGTGAACAAATAGTTGAGCTTGGCACCCAAGGACTTCTCCAGCGGTTCCAACACGGAAACGTCAAGGTCGACTTTCTTTTTGGACTTTGGGCCCGAGAGCCGGCTCTTGTGTGCCTTCAACGAATGTAGGAGCAGCTCGACGCATTCGTCGGCCTGTAGAGGTCGGAAGTCAATGACTTCGGGGAAACGGGAAGTAAGCCCGGGGTTCGTCGTCATGAGGCGATTGATATCTTTCTCGTAGCCAGCGAGAATGATGATCAGCTTCTTGACGTACTTGTCCTTGGTCGCGGCATCTACCAACTCGTCCATGGCTTCTTTGGCGAAGTGGCCTTCGGCGAGACGGTACGCCTCGTCGATAAAGAGGACTTTGCCCAGCGCCGTGTCGAGCTTCCCTTGCACCTTGGGCCCCGTCTGACCAACATATTGGCCGATGAGATCGGTCGCCGAGCACTCGACGACCTCAGCCGTAGCGAGGAAGCCCATGTCGTAAAAGACCTTGCCCATCTTCTTGGCTGTCGTCGTTTTCCCGGTGCCTGGAGGTCCTCGGAAGAGGAAGTTGAATGGTATGTCTTCTTTGGGATCTAGCTCCAGCGACTTCATCGTCTTGACTGTCTCTTGGTACCCCTGCAGCTTCGCGATGACGTCCTCTTGGCCGACGGTTCCTTCGAATAGCATGGAAACATTGGTCTCAGCCCGCTCGGCACGGTCGAAATTCTCGTCAAATTCCGGTGCCTCGAGGGTAGATGCGGAAGAGGTTTCCTTGCGTGAGAGTCTCGACTGGTGCTTTGCCTTCGCGGCATCGAGCATGATGTCGATTTCTCCGGCGTTTCCAAAATTGGGGCGGTTCCTCGCTCGGCTGAGCATGTCCATTGCGACCCTTTGAGCTTGGTCGGTTGCATGGTAGCCCTGCTTCTTCAGCTTCATTTTCAATATCTGGCGCAGGGCATCGTCGTCGAAATCCTCGAACTCAAAGGCCGAGGCGATGGGGAAACGTCGACTGAGACCAGGGTTCACATTCTGGAACATTGTCTCCATCTGTTCCTTGTATCCCAGAAGCAGCACACATCGATCGTCCCCGGGCACGCTTTGTACCTCGGCGACAATGGTGTCTATGACTGCTGACTTGTAAGGATCCGCGGTTGAGCCTTGACCGCCGTAGAGCCCATATGCCTCATCGATCACCAAAACCTTTCCTAAAGAAGCGGCCAGTATGCCTTTCGTTTGCTTCTCGGATTGACCAAGTACGGAACCGACGAAGTCTGAAGGGTTCTTGACAATGACTTGACAAGCTGTTAGCCACATGATGTTGTTACAAAAGTAGCTGATATGGCTGGGGTAACTCACCCTCGCCTTTCGAGAGCAAACCCAGATCCACAAGAATTGCCCCATAGAGCTTGGCCACTGTTGTCTTCCCTGTTCCAGGATTTCCGAAGAACACACGGTTCAGAGAATACTCAATGGGTGGCTGCTCATCAAGCTCTCTGGTATAATTCTGTTTGACGCTGTCGACAAGGGACTGAACTGCCTCCTTGACAGCCTTGAGGCCAAAGAGACCCTGCAACTGCTTCCAGGCCGCGCACTTCGTCAAGGCTTCCGTTGGCTCAGGCCCGATGATGTCTTCTTTGGTAAACAAGAAGTCGTCTGGCTTTTTACCTTGACGCCGCTCTTTTCCCAGTCTGGTAGCCTGACGTGAGCTGACCATGGCCAAGGTGTTTTCAATCGTTCTGGCATTTCCGAAGCCCTCTCGGCCTCGGCCACGACCCACCCTCCTGGTCACGATCCGAGAGTAAAGACCTCTCGGGCCGTCTTCGCATTTCATTCGACCATCATACTTGTTGTGCATCTTCAGCTCGAATATGTGAAGCAACTCCGCATCTGTGTAGTCGTCAAACCTCATCTCGATGGGAAACCTTGACGGCAGCCCAGGCTGTTCAACTGGTCAATGACTATTGACTCAAAAAGTTTAGAACACTTATTGACGAGTGCACTCACATTGTGCGCGTAGAAGCTCTCCATTTGCTTTCTGTAGCCAGCAAGAATGAAGATTACCTTGCCGTTGAGGTTCTCGACCTCCGGCAAAAGGTAATCTAGAACGGCTCCGCCACCAAAGTTGTTTCCGGACGTGAGCTGGTAGGCTTCGTCGATGAAGAGAACGCCGCCGCCATTGTCCAGGATCTCATCTATGATGGCCTTGCAGCCAGATACACCAGCATTGGCTAGACTAGCCCCTGTCTCTTCTTTGAAACAGCTGCCGGGTATGACGCCGAGAGAGGTAAGAAATTGAGCATAGATACGAGCGACGGTTGTTTTGCCTAAGTAGAGACAGTTAGCATTGTCCAAAGCAAATATTATGAAAGGCTGAAGCGACCATGTTCTGCTGGCTCGGTGGTGTGTCAACTGGTACCACAGCGGAAACACAGCTTCTAGAAGACCAAGATTGTTACGTTCGAACTTACCTGTGCCTGGATTACCCAACATGGAACACCCAAACCTTTCTTTGGCAAGCGAAACTCCTTGTCGAATAGCCGTGTCAACCTTCGACTTGACGGAGAGGAACTCTGACTTCACCTCTTCGAGCCCTATCATGCCCATCAGCTCGTCCAGAGGCTTACTCTTGGCACCCTCATACTGCTTGAGATGTTTCCACTCTTGTGCTGCGCCATCGGGAAGATCTTTCAGACTATCGGAAGAGTCTTCCTCAGTCGGTGGGGTCGGGGGATTATGGTCAGAACCAGGGAACGATCCAGGCATGCTCTGCTTCGCCTGCTTCTTGGTCGTGTTGAGAACGCGCTCTGCGGTTTTCCTGAGAGCGTCAAGGTCCGCTCGCTGTTGTGCGAGTGTCTTCTGTTGATCTTCTTTGTCCTTAGTATACCTGAGGATACGCCGCTCATGATCAATCTCGTCCCGGATTTCGGCGAGCTCCCTCTGGTATGCGGCCTCGCGGGCCTGCCTCTCTGCCTCGAGCTTCAGATCTCTCTTGACCCTCCGCTCTGTTTCTAGATCCTCTTGTGCACACTTGTGGCACTTTTTGTTCCGCATGTGGCAGGGCATCTTGAGTTTGTGGCCCCTGTCGCAGGACCGTTCCACGTGGTGCGGACAGGGCATCTTGGAATGATCATCCACACGGTGGCAGCGCATTGTGCAATTGTGTAAACCACAATTAAGAGGAGCGTCGCTATCATATACGTCAGCAAAAGAAACGGTGACCGAGCTGACTGTCCCACTTACCACTGCTCTGCACATCCACCATCAGGGCAGCACACATCGAAGTCATCGGGCTCTTTGAGAAGAAATCTCCTGTCAGGATGCTTCTCGCACTTGACCGGGAGCCCATCATGAATATAATTGTTTGCCTTCATCAGCTTGAAGAAGGGGTTCCAAGTATCTGCTCCTTTCTTGCTGTGCATGTAGGTCTCCATGTTTCCAAACATGACGAGGCAGTTACGCGCTCGAGAGAGAAGAACGTTGAGCCGCTCGCGTGCTGCAAGGAAACCAATGTCGCCATTATTGTTGCTGCGAGTCAGGGATACGATGACGATGTCGGCCTCTTCCCCCTGGTAGTTGTCTTTGCAGGTCAGTCATGTTCAATTATTTGCGGATCTGTGGGAGCTCACCAATGGTCGATATTCGGAGTGGTGACTTGTCGACTTTGGCAGCAGCCTTGGTCATCAAGCCCGCTTGAATGAGTTCGTGCGAGTCCAGGTCACTTAGTACTGGGTCGACATCATCCATGAGCATGTCTCTCACGAGGCGCAGTTGGCCGAGATACGGCGTCAGAACAACCATGTTCTTGGTGCCATAGCCCTGCTGGGCCAAGAATCTGACGGTCTTCAAGACCATTCTAGCTTCGAAGTCGTTCTCTTTGCTGGACTTGGAGCCCTCGTCGCGTCGATCGGCGATTCTCTCGTTCTGTAGCTCAGGGTGACTGTGATTGACGAAAATGACGCGGTCGTCGAGGCCGCGGATTGGATCACGGGTGGAAGTCTTTGGGTCGTCCTCCAGGTCTGGATATGTGAGTTCCCTTACCAGGAGAGATATGTCCGGGTGCATACGATGCTGTTTCCGCAAGGTGGTATGCGGGTGCCCCTGCAGGATCAGCCGCTCGAACATGGATCGGTTCAGATCGTATCCGTCTCCTTTCTCAACAGTCAGTTTGTAGTTGTTGATTTTTGGACGAAGCTGCTTGTGGTCCCCGATTTGGATGACCTGCTTGACTGATGGAGTCAGTGCCGTGAGAATGTGGCTCTCCTGAATTTCGCCGGCTTCTTCCACTATTACCACGTCTGGCTGTGCAGAAGTGATGATCTCGGTGTACTTGGCAGCAGCGGTGGTTGTGCATCCGATTATTCGCTTTTCGCGAAGAATTGACACTTTACTCTCGGCGAATTGGGTGTCCATCCGATCCTGTAAAAGATCATACTGCCTGGCGAGTTCTTGAACACGTTCAACCTTCTCTTTGAGGATAGCCGAGAACCACTTTTCAACGTATTTTGCACGCAGAGCAGGTTGGATATCCCAAACACTTCGATGGTTCTCGAGAGCGTGCTTTCCAAACATACCTGGCCCCTCATTGCGTACCCAGCGGTTGTATAAGTAGTCTTCAGTGACAGCCTTTCCCTTCTTGCCGACTTTCTTGAACCCATCTTTCTCGGCTGGGATGAGAAAAGCCTCATAGAAGTGCGAATCTTCCTCGGAGAACTCGAGATGTTCCTGTAAGTCACGGAATGTTTGGGGTTGCTGGTAGCTTGTGAAGGCGTCTCGCAACTCTGTGCTCTGTACCGCAGCGTCAACTTTCAAGTCATCAATAATGGCCCAGGCACCTTTGCCCCGACGATATCCGGACTGCTGCTTGGAGAGAAGTAAAGGACCGGTTCGCGGGGTAGACTTGGAGCCCAGCCGAACCATAGACTCTTCTGGAATGCCGAGGCCAAGAAGGTCTTCGAGGAATTGATCCAAGGCGTGGTTGGTGTATGTGATGACGAGGATTCTGCAGCTTGTGTCCTGGACGAAGAAGTGGGTTGCAAGTGCACCGATGAATGATTTACCGGTGCCTATAAACCAGGTCAGTCCCAAACTACTTCGAAACATTGAAATGGCTCAGGACGAGCTAGGCAACTTCAGTGGTAACCAGTTGACTACAGCCAAGGATGTGGGTTGTGAAACAACGAGATTGTGAGTTGATCATGATCAAGAAAAAAATAAATTAAAGGCAAGGAATGAAAAGAGAGGCTGGTGACGAACCTGGAGGACCCTGGATGACGCTGACCTTCCTGGACAGAGCATTGATCAGAGAATGTCGTTGGGAGGAGTCCAGCTGGAACTTCTTGTTGATAAGACCGTTTCTAACAGGAACATGTGCGCCGCCCGAAGAAAGACGCTCAGTAATGTCCTGAATGGGTGGCTGCGGGACGAAATCATCTGCAGCTCCCGAGGCATCCAGCAGCTGCTCCTGCAGAGGGAGTTCCTTCATGTCTTTCAAACGCTCCAGCACCGGCTCGTAAGCAAACACGGGCGTATCCACCAGCGTGAACATGATGTCTGGCATCATCTTCAGCGCCAAGAGGGCCTTGCTTAATGCTCTGTCGTCGGTGAATTGTAGTATCACCACCGGAGGAGATTGGAGCAGACCTTCAATGTCGCGATCAACAAAAGCGAAGCCAAAGATCTCCTGTCCTCGGTACAGAGCACCGAATGATTGGTGGCGAAGGTAGTTCCTGTTATCTTCAAGCCACTTCTTCCGAGCTTCTGGCTGCATGTGCTTCTTCTCGAGCTCCTCCAGGCCTGAAAAACATCGGAGTGCAAGGGAGCACTTTTTCCGCACAATTTCATTGCCCAGCTCCAAGAAAGCCGGCCGGAGCTCGCGAAGGGTGAGAGCAGATCTTCTCCCTCTCTTTCGACCTTGTGCAATCTGCCAATCGTTCCTCAGCTCCCCCAAGAGGTCCTCTCTTGTCAGACGGTAAGTGTTGTCCAGGTGAACCGCAGCTCGTTCTGCCATCTCTACCTCGAACACCTCTCTCGCCCGACGAAAAAAGGGTCGTTCGGTCGAAAGGAATTCGTCTGTGGTCGGGTAGACGGCTACCTTTCTGAAGTCCACGAAATCGTTGTCGTGCCTTCCACCAGGGCCGTAACCATCAGTCGAGGTGCTAGTCCGAGACGTTCGGAGTTGCAGGAGGTGCTGGATCTTGTATCCGATCTTCCGGGTCTCTGGTGACGACGCCTCGATGAATCGCTTACTATCTGCTATTGACGAAACATCTGCGACGACATCGATATCTGCAGCCTCTGGAAGTGAAAGGAGTTCTAAACAGAACCAAGCAAACACCCTCAAAGCGTCTTCGTCTAGAGCACCGCTCTGGGCGGCAGCGACAAGCCCATTCCAGAAAGTGGGCGGCTTAGCAAAGGCTACAAGGGCCCGTTGGAGGATTTGACCGCCCGCGAGCATTTTCAACTGGTCGTCTTGCAGGTATGCAAGGAACGGCAGTGTGTGTGTGCACATGAAAGAGACTGACAAGTCGATGCGGGCCGCAAGTTGAAGAGCCTCGATGCCATGTTTGCTGGCGACAATGGCTTCAATGCACGAACTCAGGGCTGGTTGAATCTGCACAGCCTCAAAAAACAGCCTCACGTCCTTGAGAGATTGGAGTTTTCTATTCCCATTGAGCACGCCATGGAGTAGATGGGAGAGATGCCTGGCTCTGGCAGAATCTGTGGAGTTTGTGAGGGGCGGCATGCTGGATGAAGACTGTTTCGGAATTGGAATGGGAACAAGATGGAGCCGAAGATGGGGTGGTTTTTTTTTTTGGAAGCAACAGGAGGGCGATGGATCAGGGAGGTCATGTAGTTTTGTACCCGGTAGTAACAGTTGAACGCTGCTACATTTCGAAACGAGGGAGGCAATACATATGTACCATTCAAAGGGATCCATATAACCAGACATCACAGCCTCGCAAAACGCCCAACAGCAGTATGTACTACGTATTTATGCCAGTTATGGAATCAGACAAGTGATGACAGCTAGCTATTCGTCGAGCAAGTCGACTGTTGGTAGTGGCTAGGTGGGTTACCTGCATTGCCACGCACATCATGCGGCTCAGCGTGAGGCCTACCGCCAAGCCCAAAGCCCAAGGTGTTTACGTTTACCCGCAGAAGCTCATACCGATGGTCTTACAAGAAGGGCCTCAAGCATTTTGAAATGCAGCGATTGGCGAATACCGTCTCTCAGACTTATCAAGTCATGCGAGCCGCAAGGATCAAACCTCGCTGCCTGCTGCTGACGCAAAGAAATGGCAAGGCAGATTCGTGGGTGTCTACAGGTGGGGCCCACAATGTGGTGTAACCATCCATGGACCACAACGAGGCCAACACAACGAGGCAGCACTTGAGGTCAAAGGAGTTTCAGCCTGCCGAGGAAGGAGACCAAGTGTCTGAGATAATACTCCTTCTAGTCACACCCAACAAGTGCGTTCGTGCTGAATATAAAAATACTAGAACCAGACAGACCCCTCCGAGGCTCCGGATTACTTTCAAATGTTGTTTCATCATCTGCCTAAACTGGACTTGTGCGCCAACGTCTTGCAAATACCCCATCATTACTGTCTCTCTGCATCAATCACGGGGTATACTTGATGGTGATAATGGGGTTCAGAGAATCTTATGGCTACAGGCCTTGGGAAGACGGTGGAAGAGGGCGCGGGTCTGGCGGGTTTCAGCGCACGAGAGGCTCTTACCAGGGCTTCAGTGGAAGACCTGCACGTGGGAACTATTGGCCGGGCCCATCAGTCAAGCCTCAAAGCGCCGAACCTGCCCTGGGGTCTCTTCTGTCTACACTCAGCCAGGCTGATTTTGCGAAGGCAGCGAGGACGTATGAGTCGGACTCAGTCATCACAGACTGTGTGGCTGTCACTTCATACAATTGGTTGGACAGAACCAAGCCGACAATCGTCGTTCCAGGTAAGCATTTCTCCCCGTTCTACTCTAGCCTGACTGACACAGAACGTATAGGAAAACCCGCCCGATGGACGCCGCTTTCTGAGCCACGACAGCTCAAGCCTGACGACGGGGAATACTTCCGTGACCCCAATGCTGCGCATCATCCGAAGCACCCCATGGAGCCCGCAATACTTGCCGTGTTGGCTCAGAATGCCCATTACGCAAGAGAGAATGATGTTGTCGCCTGCGGCAGTACCATCGGCAACCTTCTGCGGTTCATCCGAGGCGAGGACAAGCAGTTTAGGTTTTTGGTGGAACTCGTCGAAGGGACTGTATTCTTCATTCGAAGGGAAAACACACCGCGTGAGCTCATTCCGGATGTCAAAGGATACGGTCACTCGTTCCCAGAGGCCTACACTACGTGGGATGCGGACGTCAGGGGATCTCTATCACATCAGCGGGTGCTCTCGTACCGCTTTGGTGGGCTTCGCTTCCTGGCGAGATTCGAGGGCGATGGATACATACCGGCCAAGAATGGAGATGAGAATGACAGTCATGCCAGGTCCCCCGAGGCCAAAGAGACAAATTCGACGGGTGCAGTCGACGGCTTAGCAGCGATGCTCGACCGGAGTCGTGTGACTTCTGTCGTCCCACCCAATAGGAGCACAGAATTGACGGTGTCGTCTGCAGGAAAAGTGATCGACCAGGAGTTCATTTTCGATCTCAAGACTCGGTCCATCCGGAAGAAAGGGGCGGCGATGATCGAAGACACATTTGCGGATCAGCTGCCTCGGTTGTGGGTGTCGCAGGTCCCTAATTTTATTCTGGCGTATCACGACCGGGGAAAGTTCGAGGATATAACTGTGAGAGATGCGCGCAAGGATGTCAAGACGTGGGAGAGGCAACATGTTGATGTTCTGTCGCGCCTCGCCGCCCTCATCCACCACATCATCGAGCTCGTCAAGTCAAGGCCAGACGGGAAGCTGGAGCTGCGTCACGTCCAGGTGGGAAGGCTGGAGGTACGTGAGCAACTGGCGGATGCTGGTGACGCATTGTCGGACCCAGTCAAGGTCTTGTGGGCAAAGGAGAGGGGCATGGCTGAAGATCTCGACGAGGACGGCGATTTTGATGACGATGGAGACGCATTTGGCTGGGATGAGCGGTCGGAGCCAGACTTCACTGCATGCTCAGCCGGTGATTGTGGGTACTGTGGACGATGCTCGTACTGAGGCAGGACGTCTGGGCCCAACTCAGGATTGCTGTTGTGTTTTCTACGTAAATGCCTTTTCTTTGAGATGGACAACGAGTCTTCTTGCGTCGTCGTGCCTGCCTTGGAGCCGACGTCTGGGGAAGTACCTAGGTACCTGCTTGCACCTGCTGCCGACAGGTGGCGCCCAACTGGCAGGAGGGGTGTACTGTAGAAGCTGTGGTGCACATGCCAGCAGACTCTTGAACGAAAACTATTTTCCTGCCTGCATCAACTGCATTGTTGCAGCAGCGAACCACCTCGGCAGGCTCACATTCCTCGGATTGGGGGCACTGACTGCCACCGGATTCCCAAAGGCACGACTGTCACTCGCTTGACCTCGATGCATTTTGGGAGACGGCTTGGCTGCTGTCAGTGAAGCATCGGCCAGTGCAGCAATACTTTGGCCCATGACAACCAACCAACCAGCGAAGAGATGCTCTGTGCTGCGAGACGCAGGAATCCCACGTTTCGACAGACAGGGCCTGATAGCAAGTAGCGGTGTCATTAGTCTGCGCCCTGCCCCCCTTGAAAAAGCACACAGAACTGGCTTCACTGGTTTTTGCTGATCCAGAAGGTGCTGGGAAAAAGCACAGCGTTGGCCAGGCACACCTGAAGGGGTGAAGACATGCGCCACGTTGGCTACCACGGCATACTATACGGAGAGACGGAAATACGGTGCAAGCCCGAGATGCAAGAGACGCAAAAGGCCTAGCAGGCTAATAATGCCTTCCAGCAAAAGTCACGTTGATGCTGGGTTGTCATGCGATTATGACATGCAGCAACTGAGTTCGTAAAAACACCTACAGCCACTCGTTTCCGGCCCGCGCCGCACCCAGAACCCCAGACCCCGCGTCTTCACCCCACGCCTGCCGCCTCAGGCCCAGGTACGTGAGCCCCGAGTACACTACTAAACCTGTGGTGTTTATGTAGAGGATATCTATGTAAGCAGAAGCTGCCAGCCAGGATTGATGCCCACAGACTGACTGACCCGGAGATACTGTGTAGGCATCTCTTGTGAGATCAGGATCTACAACAGTGCTGAGACCTGTCTGCTGTCTGCCCGTACGTCAAAGCCAAATCCAGCACGTCTCCTGGCCGCCTGGCTGCCTGGCAGGTTTTGTGGTCATTTCGGCCTAATTTATTACACAGTACAAGTACTATCGAACGTGCCTTGTACTGTGCGTCGAGCGTGGGGGTGCATGTGTACTCCGTACGCGACCCATTTCGCCTGCTGTGGGTGCATGCATTGGCCGATGCAACAGGCACGCGACATCCGAGCCATGGCAGTGCACCACCAGAAACCTTGTCTTGAGAGATGCGCAGCATGCCCAGCGACACTCGCTGATCGGCAACATCAAGATTACCGAATTGGATGGGTTCGCCGTCTTGCAACCCAAGAAGACAATATGACACGCAGTCAAGCTGCCAGGCTGCGTCACCGGGCGACTCCACAGACCTTATGGTCTCAATCGGCCGCCCTCCGATTCAGTGTGGATCGACCGTCTGCGGAGCAATTCGACGCTGTGAGATGCGATGTCCTGCATCTGTCTGCAATGTGCATCTGTCTGCATTTGTCTGCATCTGCCCGTCTTATCGATAACCTGGGAACCACTGCACTGGAGACTTGAGACATTTTCACACGAGGTAGGTATTTCACGGGACTGAATGTTCGCTGGGACAATGATGGGCACGGACAGCCAAGTCCTTCCATCTCCCCGGCAGCCCCAGGGAGGGCCCCCGGAATCGCCCATCACGACGGGCATTCATCCGCCTTCTCCATCAATCAGCCTTGGGCGCCAATCTTGGCTGGTTCTGAGTCCCATTTCTGACGTTGAATTTGGGTTGCAGAAATACCAAGCAGGGCATTGGTCGCCTCCACTGACTCGGCTCCGATCCATTACGTGACGAGAACTCAACTCTCTATGCGGGTGCCGGCACCATCCTTTCCTCGTTACCTAATGACCACTCCCCTTCCGGCGTTTCCTCGCACCCCCGTCGCCGTCGGTGTTGCTGGTACCCTCGACATGCCATGTGCCGCCTGCAGTATCGCGCCTACCAGCTTCAGCCGCATGGCGCCCTGCAAACCTCGCTGCCAACACACCGGCCGTCTCGCCTGCTGTTAGCGACCCCGGCCCGGACGGAGTCCTGTCGACTTGGACTTCCGACGCGGGCCCCAGCCGGCTTCCGAACATTTGCAATTGTCATTATGAATTCCATCCTTGATAAAGGTCACGCTCTTGACTGCTCGTTATCTTTCCTGCATCACAGCGCAACATTCTCGGTCTTGGTAAATGCTGACAGCCTGACCGACATGAAACACCATCATCGCCCATTCGCCCCCGACTCCAGGAGTCTGTTGAAGATGAGGTCGATCATCGGGCCCAGTGCCACAGGCCACAGACCTCAATGTCCACACACCAACTAAACATTTGAACCACCGTCTTTGCTTTCACCCACAGATGGGGCTAATTTGGCGGGGCCCCGGCACACTGCAGCACGACGACATGGATGAAGTCTGTTCTGTGTCTTTTTTGTGCCGCGCACTCGTGCGACTGACTCTTGGCAGCCACTCGGTCTCTCTTTGCGCTGCCAACACCAACCATAGTTAACTACTTAGCAGGGAAACGACCGATTTTCTAGCTCACCTGTTCGAGTTACTGTATCACAAGCATTCGCTTTGCCCTTGACCGTTGAACCCCCCCCGGATCCCTACGTAGCACCCAAGGTCTTGCCCTGTTCCGACTGGTACACCTGTGCACCCGAATTTACCAGGTGTTCGAGAATATCTCACCTCCCTCTTTGACCACCACACCGTCAATCTCACATGCTTTCCTTTCTCACCCTTCCCAGAAACACCCTCCTCACTTCCTGTCATCTCGAGCGGCACGCCAATCTCCCTCATTTACTTTTGTTGCATCCTCCTGCTCACCTTATCGCCGGCAAAGGAGTACAAAACGCGCGCACGAAATCATAGGCTGTCATTCGTCTAGACGAGATGTATGCTTTTTTTCCAGACAAATAATTCCCAATACAAATGACACAGATAAGCCAAGCTTATCTCATCCTGGTTTCAATCAGCACCCAGGAACCACTAGCCCTCCAGACCTGGCCCAGCATTTCGCGTACTTCAGACGCGCACTTCAGATCCTCTCATCTGCTGGCTGTGCACAACTTCCTCGAGTACAGACTACTCCTTTTCATTTTCAACAAAGGCTGGTGGCGCGGAGCTGTCACCGGTGATAATAAGGCCAAACGGGTGGCTTGTTCCTGCAGGCCTGCAACTCGCGCACCGCGGCACTTGTGCATCCCCGAAAGCCACAAGATATCGCAGTCAACGGCCAAGGTCGTAATAGCTCGGGCACAGTATAGTCGCGCTTGAATCTTGTACCCCCGTCTTACGGGACGTGCATATCGTCAACGAGATAAGCTCTTGGGTACCTGACCTTCGCTTGAATTACATACATCCACGAGGCCCTTGCATTTTGGTGTCCCTCCCGTCCCATCCCGCCGGGCATCCTTATCTACGGGCTCCCCTTATCAGGCATCGTCAACAGGGCTTTTGCCACCGCAGTACCCCGTCGTGCTGCTCTTTTGGCTGGGGACAAGCCTCTGCTCTTTGGCTGTTATTTCACGCTGATAGCATTGTGCCCGCCTGAGTTGCCTTATTAGCTGGGCTGGGCTGGCGAATTACATCACACCATCTGCAACCAAAGCAATCATTCCCCCAAAAGGGCCTATCTGAGAGATATCACCGTCACTGTCCGACGCTGGACCCCCAATCTTTTTGTCTTGGTGTCTGCGGCCAGCCAGCCAGCCAGCCAGCCAGCCCCGTAAGACGGTACGCATATACTCTGGCCGTGATAACCGGACCATTTCGAGGCCCGTGTCGCGTGGTCCATCCTGGGCAAACGTGATCGCTCACACCTGCTGCCGTTGCCGGGTCTTGGTCGAATGAATGGTATTGTGGCTGCCGACCTTATCCCTCACTTTCTCTCTCGACCCTCAATATGTCGATACCAAGCGCCATTTACAGGACGGCTCCTATAGCCATTGCCCCTAAGCCCACACGGTTCTCGACCACCGGCCGTCCTGGCAATATACACACAGATACATACTCCGGAAGCTTCCACAACAGCGGATTCGACACCCCGGACTCTGTTGGATCTCCCTCGACAGGAATTCCTGCCTGGCCTTGCGAGGCCTGCCAATTACACCGCATCAAGTGCGTGATGAGCGACGACGACGACACTTGTATCTCCTGCCGAACCCGGGCCACAGAGTGCTCGTTGGTTGGTAGCCCGCCTCCTCGGAAACGCAAGTTGCATGGCGATCATAGTGAGAGCAAGAGCAAAAGAGGGTCAGTGACTTCACCCACACTGACATAGCAGTCCACTCCACATTCCCCGTCCCCCAGCCAGTCAGCCAGTTTTACACGGACTGCGACGAATTGCTAGTCTTATCTGCGTTTGCGAACGTCTCTGCTGGGATCAGGCCCCTTGTATCATATGTGACCACACATTGACTGACACTTGATTGGCCCCGATCTAGCTCACCGGGGAGGTATGATAACAGGGCTGGGCGGCATCAACACTCCAGCTTGTCCAGCACTGCTGCCAGTAATTCCTTCATCGAAGAGATGGCCAACTTCGGAGGGCCAACTCTGCTTAAGCGCAGCCTTGGGCTGCAAGAAGACCGGTACAGCCAGTACGTCGGACCAACGACGGACTTTGAGCCGTCTCTGATCAACCTCTCTACCTTTGACCCCCACGACGAAAGCCTCCTGTCACGAGGAACGCTCCGGAAGGTCAGTGACGATGACACCTTCTTGCTTCTCCCGGACAAGAACACGCCAGGGTATGAGCACATCTTCGATGACATTGACGAGATCGAGAGCATTGTCGCGCCGCACGGGAAAAAGCTTGTGGACCTCTACTTCCGCATCATCCACCCGGCCTACCCGATCATCCAGAAGAACGTCTTCTACGAAAAGTACGAGCGCTCACCTAGGGAGTTCTCGCCGCCCCTGCTCGCCGCCATGTACATCCTAGCCATCAATTGGTGGGATCAGGACGACGACCTCTCACCCCTCCCCCGGCCCAACGTCAGGCGCCTAGAGAGGCTGGTCCGCACGACGCTCGCCGATGCCATGTACCGACCAAAGCTGTCGACTGTCCAGGCTGGACTGCTGCTTTCGCAAAGACCCGAGGGTGACCAGTGGGCACCGACGGCACAACTGATCGCCATCGCACAGGAACTCGGCTTGCATCTCGACTGCTCGCAGTGGAAGATACCTCTGTGGGAACGGGGCCTGAGGAAACGACTTGCTTGGGGCCTGTACATGCAAGACAAGTGGGGTGCCCTGGTACACGGGCGGCCTTCGCACATAATGGCCTCCCAATGGGCCGTTCAGCTCCTGGGACCGAACGACTTCCCCGATGTGGAGTGGGAAGAGGATGACGCGGACGGCAGGGACGATATTGACAAGGGCCGCACCCTCTTCTCGCAGATGGTCCAGCTAACACAGATCATGAGCGAAATACTCGAAACCTTTTATACCCTGCAGGCCATGCAGAATGTCAACAACGCCGGGTCGCAGGGGACTCACCTCGTGCTCTCGCTGGCCAAACCGATCCAGCTCAAGCTGAAGGACTGGTACGCAGCGCTCCCGGCAGCGATCCGAATGGACTCGACGTACCAGACACCCGTGGCCAACGCAAACTCCGACCGCCTGTCGAGCATCGGATACCTGCACCTGGCCTACTTCGCCACCGAGATCACCCTCCACCGCCGCATCGTCAGGTCCCTCGCGCAGACGCACCCTGCCCCGTCTTCGAGCGACTCGGGCGCCCCGTCCGCCACAGCATCCTCGGCCAGCGACAATTATATCCTGCACATCTGCCGCAACGCTGCCAAGGCGCGGCTCATCTCGGCCATGGACTTTGTCAACCGGCTGACGCCCTCGCACCTGCGCGCATTCTGGTACTTCGCTTCCAAAACCAACTTCGCGCTCATCGGTACTTTCGGTTCGTTATTGTGGGCGACCAGCCCCGGTCGCGAGGAGGCCGAATGGTACCGCCGCCGCCTGGGCGAGTACCGCTGGACGCTTTCGGTCTCGTCCAAGCCTGGCGAGGGCCGCGGCTTGACCGAGTTCGCGATGGGCATGCTCGACATCTCGACGGGCTTGCTCAAGAAGCTGCCCGAGAAGCCCACCACCATGAGCCGCTCCGGCAGCCTGACGGGACTGGCGGGCGCGTCTGGGCCCCGGCGATCGAGTCTGCTTGCGCTAGGCGGAGGAGGAGGAGGTGGTGGTGGTGGTGCTAGCACCAGCATGATAGGCTTCGGCTCCGGCAGCTATGCCATCTCCGGGGCCGGGGGCCGCGCGGGGGCCGCGGATGGCGGCCTCATGGACCTAGACACGAGTGGTGGTAGCGGTGTGCCCAGCGGGATGCACTCGCCACGCAGTCAGGGTGACGACGCCGACGGCAGCGACGACAGCGGAAGTTCTGACGAGGCGATGGGCTACGGCGGGGGTTTCGCGCCGACGGCGGGCATGGCGAGCATGGCGGACTGACTAGATTGAACAGAGTCAGATTGAGTTCAGGATACAGGCCTGCGTTGCGATTTCGTCGGGCCAGTATTGTTCGCGCTTGGAACAATGCGCCCCAAAATCGAGACTCGGCAGAGACTGAGGCTCCCATGATTACGAGGGGAGTCGAAAGTCGCCTTTTATTAACATTGCGGTTCGTTAATCACTTCCCTCTTTGGGGAGTAGGGGCGGCTGAAGAGCCGCTGCCAGCCACGCTCACGACATATGGCGTGCTCAAAGTGTGTGCGTGGTACCAACGACTCACCACCCACCTGGGCACCACCGGGTCATTGGGCGGCTACGAACGTTCCGCCAAAAGTATGAAACCATTACACAATCTGGACTCATCTGGGCCAAGTAAGATCACGTTTGGGCAACGAGAATGAAGCAATGCCTGGGGTTTGATGGCGTTGCCTCTCCGCCCCTTGCCCCGCGCCCCACGCCAAACCACAGCCACACTGATCCTACCCATGTAGATACTACGGGTATTGTTGTGGTGCGCAGGGGGCTTGAAGTGGACATTGATGCATGTGTCGGATTTTCCTTTTTCTGTGTCACCTTTATGCCGTGGATGACTGATGGGTCGGACGAAAACCAAGCGAGGTATAAGTACCCTAAATTGGAAGGGGTCAGTCGGGCATTTTCCCCTTTCAATCTTTCTCACGTTTCCTTTTCCGCCTGATGTTCATCTGATTCATTTGCACGTCTCGCTCGATCCTGCATTAGTGGCAGCTTTTGTCCAAAATACCCTCCTGTTATATAGACATGTCTGCAATTTCATCATTATCACCCTCCCTTGGTGGATTGTTGATCTCATCACATCGGCATTCTCAAAACTAGTCCGTCAAGATATATCTCTCTGTCCATCACAACATTCTTACTGTGCACCTTGCTGTTTTCCTGATTCCTTGCAGCGTTGACAAGCAAGAAACCCGCCGTGACCTTACTATCCCATTCCAAGCCATGTTCAAATGTGGTTGATTTCGGCGAAGCGGTATGCTTGCGTCCCTTGAGCATGCTGGGTAGACGTCAGTCTTGGCCCTTGGCTCAGTTACAGAGAGGTCCATGTGAGCATCTTCTTCACAGCCTGTCACAAAGCTGGTAGGTAAGTCAAGGTTGTGAACTTGTCGTTCCGCAAAGAGGAGAAAAACAAAAAGCGGTAAGACATTGGCGAAGCCATGGTGTTTACATATATAGATAGACTACTTATATTCTTTAAGTTCCTCTACTAAGCTAGAACTATAGTAAGTATTCCAGAAGGAGAAAATATAATTTTCTTTTAGATAAATATAAGAAATTCTTATATTAACGTTATATACTAACAAGTCGCCCACCCTAACGAGTCGCGTACTTTTACACTATCTACTCCTATCTATCTTTCTTATGCGTTTTTTTACACACCTTCTTAAAATAACTAAAATAAAAGAAGCTAATATTAAACTTACCCTCTAAGCTATCTAAA